>VZTO01020456.1:0-18520 GCA_013400615.1 Syrrhaptes paradoxus
ATGGGAGTTGAATAAGACAATAAATAATTTGTTTTCTTAAAAGGGAGTGTCAAGAGCATCTTATTTCCGTTACAAGACTTTAACCTCTCTTGGTTAGGTGCTCTGAAGTAAAATCAATAGAAAATTAAACCAAACAGAAGCCGCCTGGCATGTATCCAGCACCTGCAATTGAAACTTGTCATAAGTGGCTCTAGAATACCTGGACTACTACAGCTGCAGGAAAGCGTGAGGAACAGGACAATCTTAAGAGTGTGGCTGTGATTACGGAGGATATTGCTGTTCTCAAATCACAAACACAGAAAGACAAATGAGAGCAGTATGTCTGCAAAACTGCTGGTTCAGCCTGAAAACTCCTGCCTGCTCTTGAGAGGCTTTGAACTGACTATACTAGCAGGGCTTCTGTCTGCTCAGAAAGAAGTTAAGCTAAACGAAGTGAATCAGTTGAGATGCTGTGTAACCTACAGAGTTCCAGGTAATAAAAAAAGGAAAAATAGCTGGATTAGTGCATTTCATACACTGTGCAGGTATTCCCATGTGCTTTATAAAGCAAAGAGTTTAATGCTTGAATAGTCCAGTGACTCTGAAGGCAAATCATTGCTTGGTTTATCTTCCACTCTTTTTAAAACTTGCCATGGGATCTTTAATTCCACATGGGCAACCAAACAAATCCTTAATTTAATATGTCCTCTGAACAACTTGTCTTCTTACAGTGCAGCAGCTACCCCTACCACTCCCAGCACCACACTGCTCTATCAGCACCAGGAGTAGCTACCTTCAGCTGAATCCAGTAGGGTATCAGCCAGGAGTAAAAGTGACTGGGCAATGGTAACACTAGAAACCACAAGATGTACTGACCTAGTGCTATTCTGGTTTCATCTCCACTGTGTTAGCACTAACAGAAGTTCTTGCTCTTTGAAAACTTTTACTTAAAAAATAATTTCAGATTGAAATATTTGTTCTCAATTATTGGTAGTGACAGCTTGGAAGAGCTTCATAGCCACTGTCTGGCAGTTAATGGTCTTAAATTCTTCCTCTGTATTCAACACAACCTTTTGAGTCATCTTTCATCTAGAAATTCTTGGATCCACTTTATCCGAGACCCACTAATACTTTTGGTTATATGTATTCAGCAGTTTTTTTGAATCTGCTGTATAAAGGAAGCAACTTTTAATCCCACTAATAGGAAAGACAAGAGTTCTAACTTCAGCAAGAGAGCTGAAAACACATTTGTACTATATCTCTGCATACCCTCTCAAAGAATCAAGATTTTTTGTCATATATTACTTGAATCAGGTGTAGAGTAAGCTTCTTAAACACAGGATTCAGGGAATCTATAAGAAATTGAAAAGAGTCTCCGTTTCAGAGGATTTTGCTCAGAAGAAGCACAATAAGGATTTGTAGGAGTTTTTCAGAGGCAATTAGACAACACATGGAAAGTAAGCACCTAAAATTCTTAATATTTGCCTTATATATTGCTTAAAAAAATTCTGCCCTTTTGCATAATTGTGTAGCTCTGTAACCTCACCAGACATCAAGCTGGCTGATGTGTCCAGCAGTTAGCAAGACCTAGATTTATCAGTGTTTTCCTGTTGTTCCACCTCAGGGGTCTCACCAGTGAAGTGCCATGGTGAATGACATGGGAGGCTCATGCCTGAGGTCAGCCCTTCTCTATCTCACCCAGTTGTTGCTCTTTGTACGCAAGTCACACAAGGACCTCACAACTGATAGGAAGCTTGGTTTTCAATGAAAGTATAAGCCTCACGCTAACAGCAAAGAAAATACAAGTAACTAGCATTACTTTTCTCCAAGATTTCTCTACACCCTCCTTCCTAAAGCCATTTTACCTATCATTTTTTTTTTAATCACAGAAGGTGACTCTTCCATTTGTACTGGGTATCTGCTAGTACTGCATGGTTCTTTCCACATTAGCTTCAGGTTTTCCTAAGGGTAGATTTTAACTTAATTTGCTATGCATCATCCAGAGGTCAAGATAGCTGTACATGATGAAATATGACCAAAGAAAAGGACTTCTTTCAAAACACTCAATAGCTCTCAGGGCAATTAAGAAATAAATAAGAAGCATGATGAAAAATGGCAGTTGTAGTGATAACGGTAATAATGTGTCAGAAGGAAATAAAAGAGCCAATCTTGACTGAAGATGAATTTGTGTGACTGACAGATTTTTTTTATTATTATTATTTGTTCATTCCCTTTTAAACTTGCTCTGAGAACTAAAAAGAGACAATAAACATGGAGCCCCTGTGGTGACAAAGACCAGAATCCCACTTTAAACCAATTAACTCTAGATGTGAAAGGTAATATACATATCAAAAGAAAATGTTACAAAATGAAATTATTAGCTTCCCGTTCCCTTTTGGGGAACAATTGTGCCTCTGCTGAAAAAGGATCATGAATGTTCCTTAAGTGGAATTTTCCCTTTTCCCCAACTTTATCAATTATATATTTTGGTAAAGTCCAAAGGGCCTATTATGCAGTGTGGGCAGATTCAGAGGAGAATTCCCAATCCTTCTTCATTGTATCCATATCCATTGCTCTCCTCATTGTATCCATAAGCAATCCATAAAAAAGGCACCAAAAAGAAGCAAGTCATCTTTGCTCGTACACTGATTACTCCCTGGTGATAATTATTAGCTATGATACCAAGACAGGATTGTGTTCACACCTGTGAACTCATTTCAGAAGGCAGCTAGTAATTAGAAAGCATGATGGTGTGTTTATTTATACATTGTTACTGTGACTGGACAGTTAGCAATGATGAGAGAGGGAAACACAAACTAATAAAGCAAGTTAGTTTCATTTAAAATAGTCAGAAGTTTATATGGATAGTTACTAAAATGCAAAGCCAAGGTTCTCAGCTGGTGGAAGTCAATGGCATTACTGCAATTTACACTAGTTGAGCATGTGTATCTATATATACAGTTAAATACACCCTTCCTGAACAACAATAGCAATTTCCCTTCAAACTCTGCAACGTCTAGCAAGAGACCATGAGGCAAACCTCCTGAGATCTATTCTGAGCTGAGCTAGTACTGCACTCCCTAGCCTATGCATATGTGAGGATGGTTTTCAGAAACACTGAACACCCACAACCCTAACTGAAGTCAAGAGGAGTCAAAGAGCATGACCACCTGTGAGAAAATCAAGTCTTTACTTCTCTACAGTTCATTGCTGTCTGTAAATGCTGTCCCCACCATTCTCTGCCTTCTGGGGTTCACAGTTTGTCTGTTTGGGCATTTTCCCTGTCATTCATTCAAATCTAATTATTTATTCTAAGAAAGCAACAGAAGAAAAAATGTAAAGAGGATATATTGGAATTATTTTGTAAAAGAACAATAATAGATGTAAATGAAGTAAAAAGTAAGAGTAGATTTCTCTATAGTAAGAGACCACTTAACAGAATACAACTATTTTGTTCTTGTAAAGAGCAGTGAGAATTTAGCAAATGTGATTAGAATTTTTTTTGCCACAGCTTTAAGACTAAATGTTATTTTGAAAATGCCAGACACCATTGCCCTTCTTAGGATTGGTTTTGAGAGTCATTTTCCCCAAAAAGGGGCCCATCAAGGCAGTTCAGAGAAAATAGATCAGTTGGAAAACCCCTACACCTTCTCAGAGAAATTCTGTGCTGACATGTCAAAGGGTTTAAGTCTGTAGCAGTGCTTCATTCAGCAAGCAGTAGACAGCAAGCACTGATTTGCTTGGATAGTTATTACACATTTTTCAAGCAGTTACAAAATGAACTGGTTCAGAAAGTTTTCCCTGTCTTCCCTTGGGGTCCTGCAAGTTGCATCTGGGTCAAGAGCTGCTGAATATCTGGTAGAGGGAGGAAAACAGACTGAATAGAATATTAGAAAAATAGAAAATTTCAAGAATGGTGCAGAAATTTTTTAAAAAGTCTCCACACGTATTCCCTGACAAAATTTCCCCTCTGAACTATTCCCTAATAGCCTATTATCCTTCTCTGAAAGAGCTTTTATGTTTACATTGCCAGCTGGCGAATATAGTGCATATGAAACAAATTCCCCAGAGTGTTTCAAGGGAAATTTTTTTTCAATACATGAAAATGTAGTGAGATGAGGAGAGGGAGGTAGCAAGACTTCCCAGATCTGATTTCTATCCTAGGCTCTGCAGACAACTTATTTGCTGTCTGGCTCAGGACACACTTCTTTTTCTCACTTTATCCAGCTTATGAAGAGAAAATCCAAAGCCCTGCTGCTCTCGGAGATGTTTTGTGGGGCTTAGTGACTGTTGAGTAAAATTTTGAGATGCTAGAACAGTGTAAAGAAAGATTTCTCTGTTTGTAACTGATGTGCCCAAAAGCAGGGCCTGGGCACTGGCCAAATATCAGGAGGAAGCCAGCATGCCAACACATCCAGTCAGTGCCATCTTTTCAAAAGATAAACATTGCAAAAGCATGAATATGAACATTAAGTCCATGCCTTTGGCTCACAGATTATTGATTTCGAATACCCAGAAGGAAATCCTGGTTGCAGATAAGTCACTGGGATTTTTATTATTAATTTAATTGGCATCAAATTTCAGCTCAGACCAAGTTTCTTGTACCTCCACATGCTCCGAATGCTGCTTGCTCCCTTCCCTTTCACCTGCATGTGCTGCTGAGTTAAAGCCAACAAGTTACCACAACATGTCAGCTGAAGCACAGGACCTGATTGCCCATATGTTCTTAGCCTGTGGCAGATATGAAGTAATTTAACTTGTCTTTTTTATTAAAGGTAAAGATATCTCCTTTTTCAAAATTTGTAACTTTTCTTCATTGCTTGCTATAGTTTTCTGGGAAGACATCTCAAATTGTAATTTTTTTTTATCATGAAAAAAAACAAGCACAAAAAGAGCTATTTGCTGCACAAGAGTTTGAGAAAACTATCTTCCTTTTGCTGTGGGAATGCCAGGGGCATTTTCCTGTCCCTCATGTTAGGGAAAGAGTGAACCAGAGAGTCTCCATCTGCTTGGAGACACTGTAATCCTCCCAAAAAGAAATACAATGATAGTGTTTCACATGTGTGTTTGTTTTCTTTTTTTCCTGACAGCCAGACCACAATGACTTTGTAGCCCTTAGATCAGACCAAGCACTAAGTAAAAATGACTCAGTGACGGGTCCAGAGCAGAATTATGTGGCATTTGATCTTTCAGTGACATCTTTATAAAACATTGCCTGGTAAAACCTATTGGGAAACAATCTTCCAGATTGGCTGCTTTGACTCTGGGTGTTTAGTTGAAGTACAAGGAAAAAATGTGTTTCAGACAGTGTCAGTGACAGTTAGAGTGATATTCTATGCATTATACTCACTGTTCTCAGGTTATAGAGAAACCACATCAGGCAATCACCATAAGGAGGCTTGAAAAGGTGCTGCGCATGCAGACTTAACTCTTACATTTAAAGCAAATGACTGAACAGTTCCAACTAAGCCTTCATATAACCATTTCTAAAAAATGAAACAAGTCCCTGAATATCTACACTGTAGATAGGTCAAAGTCAGGAGTGATTTCAGTAGCTGCATTTACAGGTGTAACGTTAAGCATCCCCAGTGCACAGCCTCTTCCGTCCCTTTGCTGTATCAAGCTGTACCTTTTCACCTCCCAATTAAGTGACTAGATTTCTGCAAGAGACACAATTTTGCTAATTAAACATATTCTTTAGTTTCTACTTAAGGGAAGAATCAGAAGTTCTTTTTCTCATTCTTGCACCTTGCACACAATGAATGGCTCTGCAACAACAGGTCCTGTACTTTCTGGTCATGAAAGATGTCCCAGTTGCATTCAATAGTGCCCATGAAAAAGCACATAGGTATTGACAGGGCTGGCAATTACAGGAGTGGAGTTTCAAAAATAGGTGTGTCATCTAATAGATCTTGGCACAGGGGTGCATACATCACCCCTTTGTAATGTTTTTAAGTCAAAACCACTTGATGTGTCTATAATAGTTGCTCTGAACACTAGCAATATTTAAAACAGTGCTCACAAGTGCAATCACAAGCATAACCCTCTTTATAGAGACATCTTTCTCTTATTTGCCTGCGAGTTTTAACACAGATCTCCAAGATAACAGACTCAGAGCCTAGGTAACAGCAGCAGCACTTTTCCCTCTAGCACAGCAAACAGTCTGCCTCACCTTTCTACATTCCCCCACCAGTAGCCCCAGAGTGACCATACCTGTCTGCAAATCCCACCAGCAATCACCTCCTGGAACTGAAGAACAGCAGCTGGCAGAGGGGGGAAAAAATCTCCTGAGCTAGTCATGAAATAAAGGACAGAACAGAATGATGAAAGGAACAAAGTCATTGAAGGGATTTGCTCCATGCAGTGGTGATGCAGTTCAGCTGCTGTTCATTGTATTGGAAACAGCTGTCATAATATTACCTTCAGTTCAAGAGTACATAATGATTAAAACATTTTTGGTAATTAGGAGATTCAGCTAGAGGCAGTAAACCAGGTGATCTACACTGTAATTAGGACTGAAAAAGGTAGCTTTCTCCTTTACTCCCTTTTATGTAAAGTAATGATAGGAAATGAGTCAGTCCTTTGCTTTCACTACTAAAGGGATTGCACAAGAAAATTACCTACTAGGGGAGGTGGGCACTGGCCTCAGCAAGGAAGGATATAGGCGCTATTTTCAAAACATAAAGGAAGTGGGCCAGAACATCCTGAACCAGTTTAAAACAAAGGTTTTATTCTGATGATGGCAATAAAACATTACCAATATTCCCCAGCTAAGGATTTGTCTCAGTGGGTGCAAGCTGAAAGTGAAACGTTGCTGGATTAGAACAGGCACATACGGTGTCTCTGCAAAGATGCAGATGACTGCACAAAGTAAGGAGTAGTGAAGAATAAACCTTTAGTCTAAGGGATGTTTGAAAATACTGCTTTAATGTGGCTTCACTCTGTCCATCCTGACAGATTAAACAGAGTGCAAAGTAATTTATCTGTAGCCATATTTTTATTGGCTTTAAACACAGCAGTAAAACAAATTTTAAAACCCAGGGGAAGTAAAGCCTTTGAGACTGACCAATAACAAGATTTAACTCAAATTCTCTTCCAACCCCCAATATTTAACCCCTTGATCTCAGAGTGATAATAGCATTATTGATAATAAAAGTTTTAAAAACGTTTCCTTTATCCTTAAGATGAATTATAGACTCTCCCTAGAAATTAAGCCTCAAGAAAATCTCAAATCATAGAATCATAGAATGGTTTGGGTTGGAAAGGACCTTAAAGATCATCAAGTTCCAACCCCCCTGTCATGGGCAGGGACACCCTCCACTAGACCAGGTTGCTCAAAGCCTCATCCAGCCTGGCCTTGAACACCTCCAGGGATGGGGCATCCACAACCTCCCTGGGCAACCTGTTCCAGTGTCTCACCACTCTCATAGTGAAAAACTTCTTCCTAATGTCTAGTCTAANCCTGGGCATTAATAGGATATACTTAAGTCTGAATTCCATATTTTCAGTAAGTTGCATAATCGAACAGGGAGCATGCTTGTGAAATTGGGGGTGAATGACAAGCTGCAAGAGGTTGTCAACACCTGTGAGGATGGAATTCAAATTCAAAGTTATCTTGAGATATTAGTTTAAATTTAGCAGAGAAATTCAACAAAAGCAAGTGTTCAGTATTCAAGAAGTACTAATGCACAAGTAGAAATGGAGAAACACTGTTTAGACAGAAAAAAATAATACAAAGTTTATAATGAATCTTGAACTAAACAAGAGTCAACAAAATGATGCTATGGCAGACAAAGGAACCATCATTCTGAGATGTATAAATAAAAAATAATTAATGGGCTCCTGTCAGTGCTGCAGAGGCCTCAGCTACAATATGATGTCGTCTTTGGGACACCATTGTTGTTACAAAACCTGTAGACAAACTGGAGGGATTCTTGAGGAGATCAACAAATCTCATAAGCAGTTCAGCAGCCACAGCCTGTGAGAAAAAATGGAAAGGATCAGGTGTGTTTGAATCAGGAAACAGAATTCTGGGGCTGTAAGGAAAAAATAGTTTATTTAAATCCATAAAGGTTGCTATAAAGATGTCTGAGATTGATTTGTTCCCTCTATCCACTTGAAAATATATTTTTTATGGAGAAGAAAACCTGGAAGCAAACCATTGCTGAAAACATTCTTCGTTTGTTTGAATGTTTATATGCCAGAAAAGCTGAGTTAGAGCTGTTTGGGAAGCAGAGAAACATTCTTAAATGTCTTAATTTACTTTGTTCTTATTCTTACTTATATTCCAGTGAAGATTTTCAGTAAAATAAAAAACATGAAATAAAAAATTAACCTCCCCAAAACTGTTTATCTCTGTTAGAGCTATGGGGAGTCAGAATAAAATCAGGCCTTTTAATGTCTGCAAAACCAAACAGAATAACCAGAAATTAGACTTTTCCTAGGTCAAAAGACTGTGTTGTCCTGTTACACTAAATATTATAACTCCCCTCCAGTCTCATTGAAGCAGATAAAAGTAGGAAGTGTGAGAGTAGGAGGAGCATAAGGGAATCCAAGTTTTGCCTCTAGGATTTAAAAAAATAAAGGAGAGAAGTAGCTTATTTCTGTCGCTAGTCACTCGACGCAGCTAAAGGCAAACTTCTAGTGAACTTTGAATCAGTGGAAAATCCGTTTATAACTTACTTTGATTTCTGTTCCATTTCCACACTAGGACAAGAAAATGATAAGCTGTAGCTACATCATCAAATCAAAAATTTGTGGGAATACCTGTGACGAATTGCCATATCTTTGGAGATACGCCGTTTTTCTCACTTGGGCCGTTTAGACTTTGAAATACTGTTATGTAATACATAGAAAACAATTTCTCCAGCCCTTTCTTCAAATATCTCCAGTCACACACAGATTTGGGGAAAGCAAACTTTAATCTTCCAGCCCATTTACGCAAGTAATTAAGGCTTTGCTCTGGCACCTTCCCCACACTGGAAGGCTCTGACTCTTGTCTGTGTAACTGCTTCAAATGAGGGTGGTTGTGGGTGTGATGCAGGATCAAATCCCCGTGTCAGCCAGGGAGTGGATGGGCAGGATCTGCAGGGAGGAAACCTGTTTTGAAGCTCACACCACTAAATTTCTGCCCTTTTTTTTTTTCCTGTCAGAGGGAAGGGACCACATTCTTCTGTTTTGTTACATCCTCTAGAAGAAAGAGAATAGCTTTCCAGGGCAAATGTTTCTTTCAACAAAACTGTATTTTCCAATGCAAATGGCTTTAAGCAGGAGATTCAATACACTCTAGTAATAACACTTAGACTGTAAATAGCACTTTTAATTTGTCAAAACACTGCACAAACATCAGTTAATTAATCTCACCACGTCTTTAAAACAGGCAAGTACTGTAAGCTCTTTTTAATAGGCGGCACAGTGAAACCATGAAATAAGCTGCTTGCTCACCTACACAGTGCAATAGTAGAAGAATCAGGGTTACATACAAAGATTTCACGGTCCTTTACCCTTTCATTAATTCACTAGGCAGCAGACCTTCAAAGTGAGACAGCATGTTTAGCCCTAGTGATAGCATTTAGGCTCAGTATTCAGTACAGTATTCCGCAATAGAAAGTCTTTACATTACTTATGCTGGGATCACTGAGAATTATAAGGCCTCTCTGCCCGGAAAAGCAGGACACAGGAGTGGAAAGTCTGAAGTAGAAAGAACATGAATAATTCCACCACTTCATCTTTTGGATTTGAGCAAAGCAAGTGACATTTCTTGAGAGCACTCTCCAAATGCTGCGCAGTCAGTGCATTGTGAGAGAAATTGTTGCTACACAGGTGGCAAAGAGAAGCTCTCCCACATCCTATTGTGCATGAATGATGTGACAGTGTTTGAAAAAATTATTTATAGACTGTATGATAAACCCAAAGCTTTCTCCAGCATCTAGGCTGAATTCCAGTTCTGCCATGATGGTTAAGAAGAATTCTCTCTGACAGTCCCTGAACCACAATGCAGGCAGCAATCAGTGGATGCATGCAAGAAATGCCCATTGTACAGTATCTACCATAAACCTCATGCATACACAAGTATCTACATAGATTGGGACAAAGGGTGAGCAGAAATTTCTCTTTTTCTGATGTTCATTTAAAGTAATAACGCTGTATGCTCAAGAGAAAAGATACATTAAACAACATCTTTGCTGATGATTCACACAAAATCACCAGCACTGTGATGACCTTGATGATTTTTCAAAGGTTTTATGAAAACTGTTATTTCTGTTCTGCAGTAAATTCAGAAAAGTGACTTTTACATAGGACAGAAACGTCATGCACAGCTGAGAAGTCTAACTATTTATCCTGTCAGGACCAGACTCAGCTCTGGAAAGCCAGTGACTTCAAAGCAGGTCCCTAGACAAATAAAATAAACATAGGAGCTTTGTGGCTCTGAGCTCCTCAGATACAAGAGGAGGAACTAGCAGAGTCCTGAAGAAAGATATAAAAATGAGCGCACTTACAAAGAACAGGTGGCGTTAGAAATTTTTTTTCAGCCAAATCTAATAAGGTTTTAATATTATTTTGCATTTATTTGGTCTGCTTAGTAGTTGTTTCTTTAGTAGAAAATAGCTTCAGTGTAGTATAATGGAGATGTGGAGTCCTTTTTGAAAATAGGCTTTATAGGTTTCTTTAAGCTGGTGGGATTCTAGATTCACTTGATTTCCACTGTAAGTTTATTTTCTAGCAGGTTCCTCCTGACAGAAAAGGCTTTAATCTCAACCCTAAAGTAAATAGTCTTGGCAAAAATGGGTCAGCATTTCCTGACGGAGTGCATTTGTCAGAAAATGCTGATTTGATTCAATTAAAATCCTATGCAGGAATATGCCTATTTCAATGAAAGTGTCCTCAGGAAAGGATTGCTATGGTTGAAGATAATGTTTCTAGTAAAAAAATCAAAGAGTGACAGACTCAAGACATAAATGCCAACAGTCTACTATTCTCTGGGGTGTTGATGATTAATTTTCAAGACCTGCAGTTCTCCCACCTTGAAGCAATTGACAAAACTACAAGATTATGGAGTGCCCCTTCCAGTTTTTCTTGCTGAAGCAGTTACATTTTAATAAATGATTTAACATTCTTTGGTTTAGAGAAAAACTGATTTCATACCCAAGTGAATGGGGTACTCGGGCTCCTGGGGCTGCGTTTTCCTGAACCTGGGCAGTCCGATTCACAACAGTGAACTGAAAGATTTCTTTTTAATTTTTTCAAAATTTATTCAATGCAGAAAAAAAAAAAAGTAAAATATTCTCCCTGATGCTAGAAGTCAGATGGTCCCTTCATCTGTTGTATTTGTTTGCATGCTAGCAGTAGCAAGGAGAGCTGCATGCAGAGGTGGGCTGCAGCTCCCCTGATGCACCAGCCAGGAAAAGGAAGTGGCTTGTTTCTGAATTCCATCTCTTTTTGATCTTCTCATGCTAAAATGTCATGCTAGCCATATTCTTGCAAAGATAACAGTGACTGCATATCACTGAGGAATGGCATCTGCACACCTTAATAACTGCTAAGAGTGGGAACTATTAATGAACAGCTAGCAATGATGTAATTTATTTTTTGTAGTTTTAATTGAATGTCCCCCAGGTAACATTAGTGGGCAAGAGAGTGGGTTGTTCCTCCACAAGTGCACAGTTGAATGTAGCTCCTCAACAGAGCTGGTTTTGCTATATCACCTCTGGACTTCCAGGAGCTGAAGCCTATCAGCGCATATATCTTCCTCAGTTTGGCAATTTTCTCCACTCCTAGTATCACATGCCAAGCTATGGTACACAAAAGGAATGGGAAGTGTCACAAAATCCTAGCAGCAGCTGTCAGTTACAAGATCAAAAGGTGGAATATATATAGATTATCACTTTTGCTGACTACAGGAGCTTTTATGCCATGTTAAGGCTTCTTTGAAGTAAGGGAACAACTCCTAATGGCAGTGCCTAAATAATGATACAAATTGTTCTACATTCTCTGGGAAAAGCTTGCATAGCATTCTCTCTTCCTCCTGCAGCCTTTTAAAAGACATCCTGCTACACTATACTAAGAGAAAGCAGAATAAAGCCTCATTGCAAAAGACAGAGGTGCTGTGGGGTTTTTTCGTACCTTCAGTAAATGATGTGACATCAGCCATAAGCTGAAAACTGTCTCTGCAGGATGCATTAACACAATATCTGCTTACTGTCTGATTGCCTTGCCAGTCTACTTACATCTATGGATGTGATGCGGGCTGGAGTCACATCTTCATTGTGAAGGTAGAGGAGAGAAGAGAAGAAGCCACAAACGTGGGACATCATTTAACAGTTGAAGACAAACCCCTCTTCCCCGCTAGGCTATGACTCCAGAACAACCCTTGCCCTTCTTAAATATAGCTAGTTTGTGCCTAAGGTGTGCATGCTTATTGTATCTTTCCCTGGAGAGAGGAGGTAGGGAAGGCGTGAGAGCTTACTGTTTGGGCACACAGTATTCAGTGAAAAGTCCAAACTCATTGTAATGATGCCAGATCCTGACTGAAAATAGAAGCCAATACTCAGTAACACTGGAATTGCCCAGAAAGGAGGGAGGGAGACATGCCACACATTTGCATGCAACAGAAAATTAATCAGAGTACAAAAGTTGCTATTAATTTCAATATATCAAAAGTATATGCAGAGAGAGCTCAGGATCACTGACACCCAGGAATACAAACAGAGGGACTGCTTTATCCTTGTTCCTCACTGACAGAAGGCAGGAAGCTCTGCAGAGCAACACTACCTCTGTCGTGGATTAACCCACTCGTCTAGCAGCAGCAAATGTCATGCAGCCACTCACTCACACTTCCCGCTCTTGGGGTGGAGGGGAGAATTAAAAGGGTAAAGGGAAAAGACGCTCATAGGTTGAGATAAGAACAAATTAATAACTAAACTGCAATAAAAATGAAAAAAAATGATAATAATAACAGTAATATTAATCTACAAATATACAAATGAGTGATACACAGTCCAATTGCTCAGCACCCAATGACCATTCCGGCTTAGCCCCTTCCTGGCTAATGATGCTGGAGCAGAGAGAGTCACAAAACTGCAATCCTGTAAAAGAGAAGAAATCCTAAGCCAGTAACTGTGGGCTATGCTCCCTCCCAGCTTGTCCTGCACCTGCACACACTGGCACAGCAGAGAGGCTGAAAAGCCCTTGACTGTCCTGGCAACAACTGTAAACATCAATATCGTATCAGCTGCCTTCTCAGAACAAATCTAAACCAGAGCCTCTGACTAGCTACTGTGAAGAAGTCCCAGACAAAACCAGGACAATCTCTCAGTGCCAGGCACATGTAAACCTCCCTCTTGCCCTAGTTGCAAAATTATTACAAGTTTTGAAGGTTTCCCTCAAGTCTCAAAGCAAAGCTTTGGAACCAGTGATGCAGAGTATCAGTATTTATAACTTATGAATACTTTCCCTATTCTTTTCCTTGCAGCATAAGTGTTGATGTTGAAATGCTGTTTTAAGAATTTTTTACTCATTCAAATTTTAAATGTATGTTGGTCTTACCCTAAGTTTTGAGTGGATGTGGATGCTCTTACTAAGTGGGATCCAATCTTCAAGATACTCTGACAGATACATGGATCATTGGAGCTTATCTGGGCATGAGGTCTGTGCTGCATTCCCCGAGCTGCTCCTGAATGTCAGCACATTTTTACTACTACAGGTCTGATAAATGTCTTTGCTTTGAAACTTTTTTTTTCCAAATGTTTAAAAATTACTTGATGGCATCTAGGACAAGGAGGCTGTGGTTCCTTTTTTATTATTTACTTTTCTATCAGATTTTTACTGCATTTCCTTAATCTATAGCACTATACATGTGCTACACAGTTACAAACCTCTATCATCTGACTTCTTTTAGCAGAGAGGCATTAATGGCAATGTCAAGTTTTACCAGTGCATGTGCTTCTGTGGGTGTAATAGATGTCAGGGCCAGGAAAGCACATCACAATCTGCAAGTCTGACCTCCTCCTAACACAGGCCATTGGATTGCCCTTTATTAATTCCCACTTCACATCCCCAGATGTCCTTGAGATAAAATATATCTTTGAGGAAAAAAAGCAAATATTCTATATACATTTTCAGTAATGCTGATTGTATTACCTGCCTGGATACATCACTACAGTGACTGAATGCTTCTGTTGTTAAAAATACCATTTTTGTTCTTGCCTGAATCTTCCCAAGATGCTCCTTGCTTTTGGATGAAACATAAGAAAAAAAGAATAGGAACCCCAAGTTGCTACTGATTTTGACCTGTTTCCCAAGTATATAGACTGTAAACAACTTACCCATAGCTGTTTTTTGGTGATTTAAATAGATTAAACTCTCAAGACCTGTTTCTAACTCATTAATTTTTCTTAATATTCTCAGAACCCTCTCCAGGCTCTCAAATCCCAATTTTAAAGGATGGGCCATAACAAGATGTGATACTCCAATAGCAGTCACTTCAGTGCTAAGTGCAAGAGAGAATGTAGATTTTCCTACTCAGCACTCCCCCAGTCACATATTTAAAGATGATGGTAACCATTTTGACCATTCTTGTTATGTAGGGAACAGTAATTCTCCATCATAAATCTCGAGTTTTTATCAGTGTTTCCCATGACAATATTTCTGTTCTGCAATTAAGTATTGTATCCTTCTTTTATGAGAAGTATGATTTTATACTTGGACATATTCTAAGAAATTTTGTTTCTTTGCATTTCTGCTTCCTCACTGTGAACTTTATATCTCAGTATTTTCTATCATCGACTTCTCCTGGGCATTATTTTACTTTTCTTTCAGCTTATATTACCTGAAAAATTTATTAACATGATTTACAGGTCTCTTTCAAGATTATGACAGAAGATTAATTTATTTAAATATGAGAAAAAAACTTTAAATGCACTCAGCTAAGAGCCAAATCCTATGGGTTTACAGTAGAGACACCAGCTCAGCCCGATTTCCTGTTCCTAAGAAAATTTTAGAACTATATTTTAAGCAGTTCTTGATTCATTTACAGTCTAACCTGTTGATTTTATACTGTTCCAATTGATTAATCAAGAAGTCGCCAGATATCAAGTTAAATGTTTTCCTTCTGTCTTGTATCTTACATCAACATTTTTACTTTTGCTGCCTAAATTTACAGTGCTGTCAAAACATATCTAGTCAGTTTGATGAATCTTTTTTTCCTTAAAATCTTTAATTTTTTAATCAATCAGGATCCCTTACCAATCATTCCACTATTTTGTCAATGATTCATATCAGCCTAAGCAGATCTACAGTTGCTCAGGTCATGACACTTCTTTCTAAATAATTGCACAGTGCTATCCCACTACCAGACCGCTGAAACTGTCTCTGTGCCATAAGGCTCGCTGAAAACCTGTGGTAATGGTGATGTTAATTATTGGGTCAACACTGGGAACAATAAAAGGGATGGACATCCATGAGAAAAAGTGAGATACGGTAAAGTGCAGACACTTCTTTACTACTTTTTTTCTCTTTTCCTATCACACTCTAACCTTTTCTACTCATTGCACTTTTGTCTCTTTTTTCTTTCTTTTGATGGGGCAAGAGTACAGTTTTCCCTTTCCAACCACCTTTTAAACTTTTTTACTTTCTCTTTTTTAATTAAGAAAAGTAAGATAATATTTTGTGGGCCCTTATTTCACTTGAACTCTTTTCCCTTCTATTTGCTGCTACCATTTCTGTTCCTTCTGTTGTATTCCCTTCCTTGATGGTTTCATACAGAAAGTCTCTATCTCTCTAATTTCTTTATTTTCTTCTTCCCTAGTCCATAATTTGTTTCCTCTTGCAGTCTTTATTTGTCCTTCTGTGGCGGGTTGGCCCTTGGCTGGGGGCCAAACCACACACACCCGCTCACACAGTCCCTGCCCCCACCCAATGATAGGGGAGAGATTTAAAGAGGTAAATGACAAAGAGGACTCGTGGGTTGAGATAAGGACAATTTAATAACTAAACTACAATAATACTGGAAAAAATTCTATATACAAATATGCAATGTGATACACAGTGATACTGCCCCTCCCCACCTGATGACCAAAGGCCCAGCCCACTCCCAGCCAACGACCCCGGAGGAGGGAGGGAATGGGTGATACACAATGATACTGCCCCCCCAAAAGGCTCAGGCTGTTGCCAGCTAATGATCCCCAGAAACCGCACTCACGATTCCCCCAACTGGTGTGGGGGGGGTGCACCGCTCCCAGAGACACTCACGGAACGGAGATAACAGCCCAAGCGTCCCAGGCCAAGAGCTGACCGAAGCAGGGGAAAAAAACAGCTAATGATCCCCCCGGAGAGGGAAGATCCCGAGACTCACAGAACAGAGATAACGAGCGTCCCGGGCTCCGAGAGCTACTGGCATCTGTGGGGGGAAAAGGCCTTGGGAAAGCGAATGCAGGCACTCGAAGTGAGATGATCTGGAGCCCAAGGGAAGTAAAAGAGAAAGATCTCCCAGAAGGGTCCTCACCTGTATACTGGGTATGACGTGCATGGGATGGAATAATTGGTCAGTCTGCTTCTCAATCTTAACCTAAAAGCAAATCCCAAGCTAGAAGCCGGACTGTCTCTCCCCCCCTCTCTGTCTGTGGAGAGGAGAGAGGCTGAATGCATTTGTCCTTGAAAGTATCCTGGCAATAACTATAAAAGTTCCTTCTTATCAGCTTTCTCCTGAGCAGGAATCCAAAACATAGCTTCTTGCTAACTATTTATGAAGAGAAGGAAAAAAAAAACTAACTCTCTTCTGCTTAACCCACGACACCTTCCAAATAAACAGCTTATTCTGAGGTTTCTATGGAAGGAAAGCTGATCCACTTATTATCTGATTCTTTCCCTTCCTGATCATATTCATTCTGAGATGGGTTTTTTAGCTATTTTCAAAGAAGTCTTAGAGAGTATCTTGCTCTGAGAGAATGGTTTGAAATAAGTAGCTATTAATGTGGATGGAAAGCCAGCAAACTTAAGCAACTGAGATTACCTATGACCTCCTGATATTAATGAACTACAGCAATTTTGAAAGAAATAGTGGTTCTTCAATACTTGCATTGGATCACTTTTCCCCAACATACTGGAATATTTCTAACCTGCAAAAAATAGATTACATTAATATCTTTATCCTCCATCAGTTAAGTCAACACAGTGTCTACGCAAGAAAACTTATTAGGTTTTCAGATAACAAGAAACCGGTGCTGAATTTTTCACAAAACAAGTAGAACGTAAAGCATTCTCTTTGAATTGCCAACATCATCATTCAGTTTCATTAGCTGCTGCATTAATTTGGAGATTTAATCAGTTTAATCTATTGATTTAATGATTTAATTTTATTTGTGATATAAATGTGGTTATTATATTGCCTTACATTTAATTACCTTAGTGAAATGTAGAAATTATCTCAGTAAACAGTGGGTTAAGTCCCTATTTGCTTGCTTCCTCCTCATAATAAAATACATCAAAAGACAGACAGAATGTCTTCACCCCATCAAACTGAAGCAAGACTTGTGTGCTCTATGAACATAGGTAATCTTGAGTAAGCAATTTCTAGCTCAAGTGAGGATTCTTATAGTCTTGGGTAAGGAATCTGCGAGTCACAAAAGTGTTTCTGCAGATAAATCCCCACAAGATAGGCTGTGAGCAAATCACCTAATGCTGAGGTCATGCCTGCAAGGGCAATGGCAAATATTGCGTACAACTTAGTGAAATACTCCTTTTTCCATGCCCGGCTCACATTCACTTTGATAATAGTAATGTTCTTGCTGCTAAAATTTCCCTGTCAAGTAATTTGGAAGGGAAAAAAAATCCAGCCCGCCTGAATCATTAGCCTTGCCTGTAAAATCACTCGGCCTTTTTACTGAATACTTGTGGGTTCACGGATCTGGTATCATCACCCCTTCCACTCCGCCATGGCATCAAAAAATCTGTAACACTGTTATTGTACACCCACAGAACAAGTGGCAGCCAAATAAACATACGCCCTGTTCTCCCTTATTGCTTATGTAAAGTGTCTCTGATGGAAAAATGGGAAAAAAGAGCTATTTGCTCCACTGTCTAATCAGAAAACTGCTCTTTTAATGAATGTATTGTTCAGCCCGGAGTAATTCTGTTGAAATGAATTTGTTAGCCCCAGTAACACTGTCGCTCATCATACGAATCAAATGGTATTTTCCTTAGCTTCTGCCAGTTATAAAATAACAGTGCTTATCAAATGCAAAGACAAATTACTTTGCCTTGCCTCTGGTCTTATTTATAGAACAAGGGAGTGAGGTATTGTAGTCCTGAGGACTACCAGTTCTATGTTGCACACCGGTGTAATTTCTCTGTGTTGTAGGTTAAACCAGATTTTAGGTGAAAACAAGGTAAGAGGCCAATTTGCTTTAAAATCCAAAAAAAAAGAGATTTCAGATGAATATGTTGGTAAATATAAGTTTGGGGCACCTGAAGAGACAGGAATCTCCAATGGGTGGGAGATTGAATCTCCAATGGGTGCTAGCAGGCACCAGGCCTGCTAACGACA
>VZTO01020457.1:5949-33847 GCA_013400615.1 Syrrhaptes paradoxus
CTTATTAAACCTCATTAGGTTTACACGGGCCCACTTCTCCAGCCTGTCCAGGTCCCTTTGGATGGCTCTCCTTCCTTCCAGTGTGTCAACGGCACCACTCAGCTTAGTATCATCCGCAAACTTGCTGAGGGTGCACTCGATACCATCGTCTATGTCATTCATGAAGATGTTACAGAGCACCGGTCCCAAGACGGACCCCTGAGGGACACCGCTCGTGACCGGCCTCCACCACCGGCCATCACACAAGGTGATGTTGAACCTTCAGTGGTGAATTAAAGAAGCAGAAGATCTGCGGAAAGGCTTGTTCCTTCAATGATATTCTGGAAAATTGAATTTTATTCCTACCAGTGCCACAAATTTCTAAGTCATTCTAGACAATTCACAGTAAATTTTTCACAAATCATTCATTTAGGTATTCCTCATTTTCTGGAGGAACTTAAGATCTGAGGTTGTGCTACTTCTTGGTATGTCAGCCTAGCTTCCCTGTGTCTGGGGTTGTCTGTCATTAATTTCCTAATGGAAAAGGTGGTGAACTCCAGAAGCATTACAAAATGGTAAATCCCAACGACTTGCACTGAGAAGTTACTGCAGGTCTTTGAGGGTTCTTCCCTCTGCTGATTCATTTTCAGAGGAAGGATTTTCTTAACAGTCTTTTCTTTTTACCAGGCCTCTCAGTGCTTATTAAAATTGTGACTCAGGTGCTGATCATAGGGTGCCTTTTTCCGTGGAAACACCTTAGCAAACTCTGTGCCATTGTGTTTTAAAATGCTGTAAAGAAAATGCCTTAGAGGCCAGACACTATTCAGATAACAAAATAACCAATCTGGTTCTAGTGAAGTAAATGGGAATTTCTGTGGATTTTTTTTTTTTTTAATGAAGAAGAATGGCTTTGAACTTCTTTAAATTTAGGGATGAAATCCTGGTCCAACTGAAATGACTTCACAGTTTGCATTTTTTAATGGCCATAATTTAATGCTCCAAATTTTTGTGGCAAATGATGCTTTTCATTCCTTCCTCCACCAAAACTTAAAATAATGGAATTCATCCGTTCATCTGTTACTGGTGTGGCAGTTCGCTGCTCCTGTGTGCATATGAAGAGAGTTCTATTAGTAATAGAAAAACAAAGCAATGTTTGGAACACTGGCTATATTTATAATTGAAACCTCTGAAAATCCTGAGTGTGTTATGTCTTTCAACTGTTCCAGCTACTGATAAGGAATAAAGTTACATAGAACAACTGCTGAGTTAGAATTTGAAAGATCTTTCCTGTATTCTTTCTTGTTCTAATTATAAATTCTTAACAAGTTACATGCATTTATATATGTTTATGTGTTGTCCAAAACATTGATTTCACCTAAAGAGAGTATCTGAAGACATAAAAATTTCACATAAGGCAATATCCACTTGCATGCTTAATTGCTTCCATAACGATGGGCAGCACCTTCCCAAAGCCTGAATAGCTCCTTATAAAAATGTAGTGGCTTTTTTTAACAGATTATTTTCTGGGGACTAAAAATGTACTTTGAGGTGTCCTAAATTTTAAAACACTACTTAATGCAGAAAGTGGCTGCTCTGAGCTTCTTTGATATCTATGGTTTATATTTTGCAAGAGAGTCCTGTGTTATAAATACATAATTTCAATTATTAATCTCATTTTATTATTGCTTTATCAGTCATTTTGTCATGTATTCAATAACTGCTGCTGCTATGCAGTACAGAAAACGTTTTAGTTGAGCATGTTCAGAAGGAGAAAAAAAATTAGGTTCTTATGTGGCAAGGCAGAGACAAAAACTGGGATAGTCCTGTATTTGTGCTCTTTTTTTTTTGATGTGTTTATTGTGTATCAGTAAATGTCTTCAACACTGATACTACTCTCAGTTTTTATATTTGTATGTCACTGATGTATATTTATATTCCAAACGTTACTTGAATAAAAATGTTCTTCAGTGCTTGTACACTGCTCTGAAGTCTACTACTCATTTAGTTGAATTCCTTTTATATTCTCACACAGCTGACAAAAGTAATCTGCTTCTTGCAGTCAGTAATGCAAAGTTTAAATTGGAAACTCAGATCCTGAGGTCTTAAAAATAATTCCCTAACATTTTAGATCCACTAATCAGGTTATCAGAATGGGGATATTAAAGACTGTGATGTGGCATCACCTTGTTTCCGTGATTAACTTACCTTCCCAGGTTTTCAAGGAGATTCTGCTGCAGACGAGGTCTAAAGCATTAACTTTAATGGATTAATCAAGATGAAAGAGAGAGAATGATCTGTCCAAATGTGCATTGATTCATCTCAAAAACACTTAAAAATGAGAATGCTGCCGAAAGCGCAGCAGTTGTAGATTTATCAGTATATAAAACCTGAGAGACCAATTCATTCTGAATTGTCAGATTAGCGGATCAGATGCCATTTTCAAACCCAATTAGATGTGTTCCTCAAACAAGGAGAAAGTCATTGCTCTAAGGGCAGATTTTATCAAGTGCTTCTCAATAGTTTCTGGGATTAATGCTAAGTAATAAGTAGATTTATCGCGTTATTAACTTACTAATACCGTATCAAACAAGCATCTCTCTCCTTTGCCCTACTGTAATAGCTACAAGTCTGATGTCATGCTTATTTTTGTAAAAAATTTTAATTAAAGTTCCAGACATAAAATAGAGAAAGTGCTTTGGGCTTGTTAGGTTGTGTTTTTATTTTCATTTTAACATGAGTGTTCTTGTCCTTGTTTTATATGTCTTTTATCAAATCTGAAATTATATTCTCTGTGATTGCATTTACTTCTGAATGGCCAGTTTTGCTTTTCTACAGGCAGGTGGCTACCTTTCACTGCCCGTCAGTCCGTTTTTTTCCAACACAAGCTGGTATTAGAGAAGATACATATTTTTGTGATAAAATCTTACATAGTTGTCTAAAGGATAGGACTGGCTGACTGTTTCTTTCATAGCTTTGAGAATGAGGCATGGACAGAAATAGCTTTGCGATTGTTTCACGTTGCACGCAACTTTCCTTTGGTAAAAATATAGATTGTAAATATTTTACTTTTTTTATGGACTGAGCAGATAGCTTTCTGTGAGTACTTCTCTTTTACGTTTGTAAGAATGGATTTTATAAGAAGGTGAAGTGCCAAACTCTTAACAAGAGAGACAAATATGACATTTAAGTGTATCATTAAAATGTTAATAAATTATTGGCAAAATGCCAGCAGTCATGGAAAAGAACAGTGTTAGTATATCATAGTTACATCCTTTTTCCAGATTTAGGCCTATTCTATCTCTGTTTAAGAGGCTGGTGGTGGTTTGTTGTTTTTTTTTATGTTGTTATTACATTTACAACAGCTGTAAGTCAGAACACTGAGTCCTGACCCACGCAACATTTGATGGTTCAAAGAAAAGTCTTTGCTACAAATTATTGTTTGTTTGTTTGTTAACAGTGCTGAGGAAAGTGAAAGATGGTCTGAAAAATCTAATTGAGGAGTGCTCAAATCAAGTATTTGAGTTTCCAGAACAGTCAAAGCTCGTTTTATTTTTAAAAGAAGGAAAAAAAGAGAGTTCCAGGTTGCTCCTCTTTTGCAACAGAAAGAAAACTTTTTACTCTTACAATTTGCAGCCTGCAATTTTGCTACCTCACTTTGATGTGGAGTAGTGGTTCTGAGTTGCTCTATAGTCTCTCACAGTCCTGGTAATACCACCTGAACTGTACGAGTGTAGTTTTTGTGTAGAAATGGAAAAAGCAACTTCCATTAGAGCATCTTTAATTCATCTGTTGGGTCTGCACAGCATATATTGCAGTAATACTAGCGGAAGCATTACCTACTTAGTAGCTTTCATGTTTATGACACAGTGTCTTTCATGATTGTGTTTATTAAAAAAATACATTTTTCACTCTCCTTGCCTCCCTGTTGTCTCTCCATGTCACAGATTGTAATTTCAGGACAAAATACTCATCAGTGTCAGAATCACAGTCATAGTTATCACATTATCACCGATGTCAGAATTAGGTAAGGCATAGTCAGGATATTTTAAATAAAATCATTTTTTTGGCTTACCTAGTCTCACAATAGGGCTTTAGTTTCCATTTTCGCACTTCCAGTAATGCAATGTATTTTAGAACAGCAGTAGCACTGGAAAGTTTAGGATATTGGGTCACTTTTTCTGGTGTTTGATGTAGGTTACATTATTTTCAGCGTGATGACAGATAATCAACAACAGGAATGAAGAACATACTGAGGCTGTTTTATAAAGTGCTCCTGAAGAGCAGGTGAAGCATGTGTGAAGCATCATAGGAAAGACAAGTGTTGAATTTATACCTGTCTGGTTGCAAGACCATGTGAAAAGTGGTGTCTCCCACTATGTGCCTTTTAAAGGAAGACAGCTATCAACATTGCATTTTACCTGGTATTGTTAGATTATACATATATACTTGTTTTTCACATGTGTGCATGTGTGTGTAATACTTAGATTTGCTTTGGAAATATCTTCTGTATCATGTGAGGCAGAGTACTGAGGTGTACTGCCAGTCTTTGATCACAGTCTGGTTTAGGTGTCTAAAAGGAGATGCTTCTGGGCATCAGGAGCTCTAGTGTGTCGATGCAGTTATGCCACATCTGCACAGGACTGCAGTACTTGGATATAAGTTTTTCCTATCGCTATTAATATCACTTGTTTGGATCTAGCCCAGTGAGACTTTAGGTTACTCTTAAGGCACTTTGTCTGGTTCTTTTTCTTTTTTTTTTTTCTGAGGTATAAACTTTCCTCTGAGACTTTCAGTTGTAAAGATTATACATTATTAACCTCATTAAGAAACCAACAGGGAACGTGCTGAAAAATAAGCTCAGATGAATGAATTATCATAATTATTTATTTTATACTTGAAGACTGTGTTACCCTTCTACCTTTTCAGCAAACAGTGGTTGGCTTGCTTTGTTTTATCTGTTTGTTTTTCCTAAAGAGCTGAACAGGTTTGTAAGCCATTTTGTTCTCTGTAGAACAATGCTGTAAATCTCTATGTCTTTACACTTAGGTTTGAGTCATTTTTCCTTGCATCAGTCTTATTTTTAATGTACAACATCTTAATGTGTGGTGCTGGAAATACATGATTTATTTGTGATTGTCTGCTGCTGTGTAGGATTTTATTTGCTTTATTAATAGAAACTCATCACCTTTACCTTTGCTGTGGGAGGTGAAAGAGCTTAATGCTCTCTGACTCAAATAATAGTACTAATCTGCAAACACAACTGAGCCAGGAGATATTATTTGTCATTCCTCTTTATAAACTCAGGCTGAAAAAGACATAGATATTAACATTTCGATATAAAAATACTTAACTAGGAACCCATATATTTTCTTTTTTTTCTAACTCTCTGAGGGATCTAAAAGCATGTTATATATTATACAGCATTTATGGTTTTGCTTTTTTATTTATTGCTGTGACATTAACTGTAATAATAAACTAAAGGTCAGTAAATCAAAATCTCTTACCTTTTCTTGATTAGTTTATGGCAATTCTGCCCTCTCAAAGGCTTTGACATTATAGCGCGAATGGAAACATCAATTTGTATGCAATTTTTATTTTCTGAATAATATTCTATAAAGCTAACTATGAACAAGTGATAATTAGAATTCTACATGCTTAGAAGTGTAATTGATTTGCAAAGGAAAAGGAAAGGAGGATGGTGGAAAGAGAAAGAGAGGAGAGAAAGAGAGGAGAGAGAGGGAAGGAGAGAAAGAGAAAAAAATAGAAAGAAAGAGAGAAAGAGAGAGAAAAAAGAGAGAGAAAGAGAAAAAAAGAATGAAAGGAAAGAAATGAATGAAAGAAAAAAGAAAAAGGAAAGGAAAGGAAGGAAGGAAGAAAGAAAGGAAGAAAGAAAAAAGAAAGAAAGAGAAAAAGAAAAAGGCGGGGGGGGGAAGGAGTGAGGAAGGAAGGCAGGAAGGAAGGAAAGGAGGAAGAGATAAAATAAACTGAGAGTCTCTCATTTCTTTTTCAACATAAGACAGTGCCTGCTCACCACCTTTAAAGGACTGTGTCTAGACGCTTTGTTTCTTAGTTACTATTTAGTTCCTATTTGTAAGATGTTCATTTAAGGAAGAATGGTAAGTTTCTAAAGATCATAATGTGTATGTATCAGAAAGGTACACATCAAAGTCCTGTATGAAAACCGTGCTAATACTGTATGAAAACCTTATTAATTTTGGACACATTGTTTCTCACAGGTAGACACGCACAATTTGTTTTATGTTTCCCTCAAATCTTGTTTTCCTCTTGGCTATAAATGTGACGGATTCTTTGCTGACTCTGTGGTCTGTTGTGATGGGCTTCTGGCTCATTTATGAGTTACTTTACCTCAGTTGATTAATCCTGTTAGAGCTCCTTTTCACCTTTGCCTTTATATAATGTTATCCCAGTTAATTGGTTCAAGTAAACAGAAGAGTCCATTTCAGAGAACTGAAAGAAGCGTTTCTCACAGCATATTAGAATAGTGGGGAATTGTCGAAAGGAGGTGGCCACAAATGCACAGTTCAGATAACCTCAGTTACCCATATGAATGACAATTGAGTACCAGTATTGAATAGGCATCTTATGGAAGTTAGACTCCTACCTTGTTACTAGAACGCTATGTTTATTTTATCGACATACACATTTTGCAAGTCTGCATTTATTTGTGCATTGATATTTTGACTAATCCATATTAATGGAATTATATACAGAAAACTGTAACTTAATTACATGGTAAGCAGGAGAGATACATTGCAAAGCCATCTTAATGTACTTGCATGTCCCCAGAGACTACTGGCAGCATCTGTTAATCTACTCACCATTGTATTAGTAGTGATTGGCAAAATCAGCAAAAAACAAGCCCTCCCTCCTTTCATTCACATAGTTGTAAGTATGTATGGCATTTTACTTTACACTGGGAAGAAATTTGAAATAGAAGTCAATGGTACATAGTTAATGGAAGAATGAAACCCTTTTTGTGTGTATTTAAAAAACATGGCCATTCTATTTTTTCTTTGCCTTTGAAATTTTCATTATAAGGAAGTCGGAAATTCAGAGTAAAAATAGTTATATCTACTGAGCACATCCTTAGGTCATTCCAAACACGCCTTCGAAGAATGGCAGAGGTAGCAAACTGCTTGTTCTTCTAGCACTGAAAAAAACTGTTTCAAATCACAGCTGTGGTCATAGAGGTCAAATNCCTTTTCAACCCAGGCTATTCTATGAATTCATAGTGGTAATGCCTAATATCCTATTTGCATTTGAGGATGTATTTTGTCATAGTACACATTCAGATGTTTTCCAGTTTCACAGTACATTCCCAAACAGTGATCATTGCATTGCAATTACATACATTACCAAAACCATACTTAGAGACAAGAAAGTTAATGCAAAGACGTCCTTAAAATAATCTTTGGTTTTGTTAGCGTATATGCTATGATTCTAGAGGTGACTTCAGTTGCAACAGGAGCTGATAAATACTGGAGAATCTGTTATGCTCCTGCCTGAATTGTGAAAGTTGAATGATGCTTATTCTTTTTTTTTCTCTCTCTCTCTTTCTTGTTTTTCTTTTTGGGGAAAAAGAGTCCTAGGAATTATAATTTGAAAATGAGAGAAAAAAAATCCATTTGAAAAAAGGATATTGTAGCCTAAGATTTATGGAAGTTGTTGATTACCAATCATCCTGTAATACTGAAAGTAACACTTGCAAACATCTTTAATATTTTGAAGTGTTAGGGTTTGCGGTTTTGGGGAGGTTTTGGGTGGTGGTGTCCTTTTTTTTGTCAGAACGACAAGGAAAAGTAAAGTCTGAAATTATAGAACATCTAGAAAACTGTAGACCATCACATCTTGTAATATGGTATGTGATATGTGCGTTCTAGAAAAACAAAACAAAACAAAACAAAAAACTTCCTTGTGGTACTATCTACTGTTTCTACATGTATTTCTTGACCTGGTCCTTTGTTTATTGTAATCCTTTTTAATGACTTCTATACATTCCAGTCTTCAAAGTGATTCTCAGGGCAAATCAAGGTAAGTAAAATGAAGAGGATGTTTATGATGGAGTTCAGCTTCTATAGAAGGGAGTGTACATATGAGTCTAAATTAAATACTCATTATAGAAGCAGAACACGCTTTTTTGAGTTTCTAGAAATAATAATGAGAACTGAAAATGTTATTCATTCCAGAACAGTTCTAGTGTTTTAGTATACAGAAATATTGCATATTTTTTCTTTTTTGAGGAAATTGGAGATTTTCTGAGAATGAATACTACTACAACTTTTAGTTCTATTACCTTTTGTAGGCAAGCATACTTTTGATAAGTGTGGAGAAGATACATATTTAACTGGTGCAGAAATCTGTTCTCAGACTGTAGTACAAGTGGGCTTCATGAGAAAATACAGTAGATGGTAGGAGTAACCTAAGTTGCGTTTCTATGAGCTAAATTGTTCCCATGAAAGATTTTTAAAAGCTTTCATCCTTTTTAGTCCTATTAGAGGGCATAGTTACAGCCTGCCTGGTCTTTTTACTAATATCTAAAGTAAAAAACATTTCAGAAGTGACAGGAAAAAAGCAATGTCTTATCTTTGCTTCCCCAGCATGTAGCAAGTTCTGTTGAGAGGAAGAGCTAGTTATGCAATAGCCGTTAAGAAATTCTGGAGAACCTGATGCTAGAACAGCTGCAAGGGCTCTGTCAGTGTAATTCCCTATCAGTCAGCCCCTATTAGGGCTGTCATAACATGGTATTTGTTATTAAGGAAAAAATTAGTGTTTAAATAACTAATGACTGACACAAGACACTTGATTTTTGTAGGGGTCCTGGCCAATTTATGCCTTGTGCAAGTCACGATTGGGCTTGTCACAATTGTCTATGCTCAGCTTTCACTGCACATGTGTAAATTCTCATTTGGAAAATGCAGAAATCCTAACCATTAAAGTTGCACCCCTGCAATGAAAGCTGTATAGAAAGCAGCTGTGCCAAAAAGAGGTGCTTAGAAATTGTTTGTGGCTATATGGTCCTAATGTTTACAAGTAAAATGCAGGCCTTTGTCTTCTATAGCAAACACAGGTAAAAGGACATTGGAACCATCCATAAGATGAAACAAAGCAAAAAACACACCATTCAAAAATATCTGTAAATAATTTCAGTCCTTAAGAGTGGAAGTGAACAACATAGATATCCTTTTCAGTCAATCACTCTGTTATACTATCCTGTCAGGACAGAACCTGACCAGTATGAACTAAGAAAGGGGCTAATTAAAACAAACAAACAAACAAACAAGCAAACACCTATTTTTTTAAAAAAAAAGCAATTTGGTTTTGGTACTACCATTGTCTTTGCCTAGTAAAATCTTCCATTTAAACTCATTCTGTGCTGGCTAATAATTCAACCTTATGCTAATAGGAGTCACATTTTCAACTGAGAATGACAGTATGCACTATAAAAATAGTGTGAGAGCAGGACATCTTCTTTTATTCACTTCTAGATGTATCTTTTCTTCATCCGTTGTTTGGTGCTTTCATATGCAGTGTTCGACTCATTTTCAAAGGTCTAGATCATGGAATGTCACAAAGCATAGAAAATCTCAGGAAAACCAGTATCAGGTTTAAATGTGGATTCATTAATATGCTTTTTTGCATAAGATATCATTACCTGAGTCAACAGAATGTGGTGTTCAGCATAACAGAGACATTCTTCATTGCTGGACAAGTCAGATTTCAGCTTTCAGTAGCTCAATTATTTCAATAGCATTTAGATCACTTCTTGTACTACATTTTAAACAAGTATTCACATGTTCATAATTTGACTCTTCATTTTGTCTGTATTTAAAATAATAAAGGGACCTAGATGCAGGGCGATCTCAAATCTTTCCATTCCTAAGAACAGTAACACACCATTAACCCTTTCTCCTTAGTTTGACAAATTTATTCCATCACTGTACTTCTCAGGTGTTCCAGCATACAAAATATAAACCTGAGATTTGAGCTGAAATGTCTTTTCAGACTTTTTGGATGACCTTAGATGGGTGGACTTGAGTTCATCTCCCTTAACTTCAGATGACTGCATTTCAGCTGATCATCCTAAACTCCCTCTATTCGTTGAAGAGAAATGGGCACTACTGGACTTGGTTCCTCTGAACCGTTTTAGACAGACACTTTTAGGTAAGATGAATGTCTGAAGTTGCACAGGATATATTTCATCCTCTTTGCTGAATTTCCCTTCTGGGAAATGAAGAAAATGGTGCTGTTCCGTAACTGCCATATCAACCTATAAGCAGGGATAAATAATAGTAAGAGGTGAATGAACCTTGATAGTCCATCAACCCCAAAAGATTCTGTTTTATTTGTCCCAGTAAATATGCAGCAGTATGGACAATGAGCCAAACAAGAGGGAAGGTACAGAAATGAGATGAGCAATACATGGTTGTAGACTAGGAGATTGATCTAAAGTGCTGATGCACTCCATGAAGTATATATAGCAGGACAGAACAGCAGAACATTAAACGTGGCAGGATCATCCCCCCAAATAAGGATTATTCTTGATTAAGAATAGTGATAGAAGATGTTGAATAGAAAATAATAGAAAAGAAGGTGGTATAGAATGCCATAAATAAGCATATATAGAGATTACATATTTTTATTAATTACTGAAATGTATTGATGTATTTAGTGAGAAATAGTTTTATAATGACTGCAAAAAACTTGTACCACTAAGAAAAACTGGTTCTATGTGTTATGCTGATCACATATATGGATAGTAACAGTTGAAGGACAATGTAAAATCCTGTGTTACGTAGTAAAGGTTGTTCCTCCTTCTCTGGAAGAGTTTGCACTCTCAATTTGAAGACAGTCTATTAGGAAACTTTTCTCCTGGCTACACTGCTTCTAATTACAGAAATCCTCTATGTAGCACTCAACCAAATCTATCATTAAAAAACCTAGCTTCTGGAAATTATTATTATACAATAAGTTAGAAGACACAGTTCTTCCTACCATATGGGCAGGTTTTTTTTATTAGTTTCTCAAAATGAGAAAACAGAATAACCTGGGGAACTAATGAAAAAGTAGACCTTCATGGTCTCTAACCTGGAATCTGCATTTCAATACATGTAATCCCAAATTATTTCTGCTGTCCTGAATGTGAAAGTACAGCATATGTATTGAAATATAATAAAAATGTTAACCTTGGGCACAGTGTGAAAACTACTTGCATGACACTTCATTTGCATGTAAAGCTACAATCTGCACTAATTAACTACATCAACAAGATCTTTGTCATATTTCTATGTCCATGTGAAACTCCACTACTAAATTATTCACCTTTTCATGCGTAGCCCTAATGGATATTATGCTATGCTACAAGAAGTGTGAGGCCTCCTGGGAGTTCATGTGGAGCCTGTGTAGCTGACAGGCTTCTTCAGAGCGTAGTTCAGATGACCAGGTTCATACACTGGAGGAGATCTTCCCTCCTTTGGATGGGAAGGGAGATTAGCCCCCCACTAGGAGAATCCAAAGTTAACAGCCTGAAGCTTACATGTGATTTCCTTTCTTCTCCTTCTTCCCTCTGTTGTTACCCAGGTTTAAGAGAGGATTACTCAGCTAGTGAATTGCACTCCTCAAGAAATATACAGAAATCTGTATTCCTGTCTAAAGAGAAGAAAACTTTTTTTGTAACTCCTCATCAGCCTTTGCTTTTTAAGGTCAAACAGTCATTATCAGGACTTTTCTTGTTTGATTGTTTTTCTTGTTGGTTGTTTTTGGGGTTTTTTTCCCTATTTTTTTTTCTTATGCACATACTCCATGCAATATGTCTGGGCTTATTGTTGTTATCAACACTTAAAAAAAACCAGACCACAAAACTTTTACTATAGTAAAATATTAGGTCAGCAAAACTTTTAATCACTCAAGTAAGGCCTAACATGGAAATAGCCTAAGAATTAAAATATTGAAAAGTAGAATTTAATTATTTTTTCTTTTTTTCTCCAAGAGGGAAAAATAAATGGAGTGGTTAGTTAAGGTTGCTGAAGCTGCCTTCATGACATTAATTGACTGGTTCCATTGCAGTTGGTTGGTTATATTTCAAAATCGAAACTGAAGCTTCTCTGAAGAGTATGGGAGTTAGGTCTGTAGATGTAGTGAGCCAAGGATTACAGTTTAATAGATATTATATTCTTTGCCATGAATGATTCTCCAGATGCACTTGTATATTGAAGATAAATGAATAGTACGAGGGCCTTTTTTGCTGTTGTTAACAAATTCAGAAGTGGTTTATCAAATCTTTTCTTCTCCAAGAGTGTGAAAGGGGGAAAATTCAGTAACATACAAAGACGAAAGCCTAAAATCAAATAGTTGCTCAGCCTGTGCCAATGGGAAATTTCTCACTGACTCATACGAAATCAAGCTTTTATGTCTTGTTTTCTCTCAGAATAGTCAGTGGCAGTTTATTTCATTTGTTGGCATATTCTACCAGAATTTGTTTTGAAGTAGGCATCATTTGACCTTAGATTTTTTTTCTGTCCAGCAATATTATAATAATTATTGCATTTGAGTTTTTAAGAATTACTTTAGGCTGGTGACATTGGTAATACTATGTGCACTTAAATAATCAGATTTTATTTCATTATGAGGAATAAAATATTTTAAAATATTTTGCCAAGATACAAAATTCTTAGCAGGATTTATATATTTTCTTTGACTTCCAATTAACATTTATTCAATGTTTCAGGGCTCACTGATATGTCCTTTTAAAACAATTGCAACTTTAATAGGTCACAGAACTGACATTTGTCTACAGATCAAACCAATTTCACAGTCAGACTTTTGGTTTCAAATTATATAGTCTGAATACTATAAACTTGTCTGTCTCTACACTTCATTTAGCTTTAGTAATTGTATTCTGAAGATAGGATACTTCTCATATGTGTGTGTATGTGTATGTTTATAGTCAAACCACCTCTAGGAAGTACATGTATACCTGATAATGTGTTCCTAAGTAGAAAGACATCATGAATGATACCTCTAAAGAAATGGGTAATATAACTCAGCACAGCTGATCTGAGGTTAGTGAAGATGTACTGATTTATGCCAGCTGAGATTTTGTCCAGTAGGGGTAATAAGCAAGCTTTTTTTTTCTTGACTTCTTTTGTACTTTATTGCTTAGTGCACCGTGGAGCATCCAGCAGAAGGATCTAATGTTGACTATAGCAGCAGTACAGCAGTGGCATCATGACTGACATATACGATTGCTACCACCCCCACAAATGCTGTTCCGTGCTCAGACAGACTTTAATCTGTAAGCATCTGCAAAATGGAAAACCTAGGTTTGAAGTATATACATTTAATGTTAGAGTCCACAGCTTCTACTTTATTCAATTATAATTACCATAATGACATTTTAGTTTTAAATTTAAGGTAGGATGTTTATAATTTTTTTTGCTGTTTTAAATGAGCCACATCTGAAATTAATACTATGAAAATGNCTCCTTTAATTCTTTGTACAATGTAATAGAAATTTCCATGAAAAGGCTGTAATATATAGATAAAAAAGGAAGCAAAACAAACACCCACAGGCATTGGAAAACAAGTTAAAAATTAGTTTGGGAGGCTGGCATCAGAGATCTCTAATTGGGTGTCCAGCTGTGACAGCTTTGCCCACTGAGTAGCCACTGTGTGCTGAGATATATATGCTCTGAAGGAAGTTATTTCAGTGCATTGAGTCCGAGTCCTCTGATTTCTTTTATAGTAGGCAGAATGACACTCAGGGTGTCCTTCTAAGGGTGTTTACTTGATTCTCATGAAAAACTACATGCTATGAATTGTACAGATATAGTTCCTAACTGAATGATGTTATTGGGCATTACAGTGCTATTTCTGTGTAATCACATAGGCAAAAACAGAAATAAGAGCATAGATGCAGGATGTAAGTCATAATGGCCTAATTATTTTGGTATGCTGATATCAGTAAATTTCCCTGGATATTTTCCTGACAAGGTTGTACTATTGATAAACCGCCTTTGAGATGAAAGCTGATGTTAATCACAAGGTATTTGGATTCATTAGAAACATATTATGAGCATTAATTACTCTTGTTTTGAGTGACATTTGAAAACTGTCAAAAACTAGGCAGAGGCATGGCTGTGGATCTATTCAGATTGTTCATGTCCTTCCTGCCTACCTTAGGAAGCAATGAATCACCAAAAAAAACCCACCTACAAAGCAAAAACAACCAACCAAACCACCACCCCCCCAAAAAAAATCACCACCAAATGAACTCTCAAATAAATGCAAATTAATCTCTTATCTTTCCGTCAAAAACGTACTTTATTCAGAAGTGTGGTAAGTTCAGTGATACGAAGCTTTTGCCCTCTCCCAAAGAAATATATCATGCCCTTCTGTCTAAGCAAGAAGCTCAAGGTGAACAAAAACGTTTGAACAAAAATGTATTGATTCTTTTACATCTATCTGTCTATATATTGGTTTATCTACATCTTTATACACACACATGGATATACATAAACATGCAGATATGGTAGGTGAGGCAGGCATGTTTATGTGTAAATCACGTATGCACCCTGTGTTTTGCTTGATGGACTTGGAGGCTGCCTTGGGGACTGCCCCTTTNCAATATATAGTAACCTACCACCATCCCAAATTCCTCCAACACTGAAAATATTCACATGATTAGGACCGCTCATACATTTTGTACACTACTTCCTTCCTGCTCTCTGGTAAAGAGGTATGGTTAAGAAGAGGAGACATTGCTAGTGGTGGTTTTAGTCAGTCTGATGCTTTGGCAAGGAGACATGAATGTTAACACCTTGAGTCCTTTCTAACCGATTTTGGAGTCGCACTGAGTAAACAAATACTCTTAGAAAGGAAATGGATATGCACAAAAGACTTAAATTCACCTTTCTGAGAGCACACACATTTCAGCTTCTAGGCCCAATGTGTTGATTCCAGACAGGTTTTGCTAAACTACATCTCTTTGTGTTGATGNCTGCCCCTTTTCTTCACATCCAGACATTGCAGAATGATGTATTACAGGTTAATCCAGTGTGATTTCCATCACCAGTATTGGGATCCTGCTTTTTTACTGATTCATTTCATGTTTGATGCCAGAGCACTTTCTCGTCTCCTTTTCCCTTTTTAAGCAGTTTCTCTACTTCGCTTACTCTCAACTCCAATAATTTTGTAGCTTGATCCCAGCCAACTGACAACTGCCAGCAATTATGAAATCAGTGAGAATATGCTTGCCAGATCTCCAATTTATTAAGGATNGTTGATGAAAAGCTTTACAAAATTAAACACATATTGTAGGACTCTCAGGTTCCCTAAGGTAGTGCCACTTGAATTTGGAGCCAGAGGATCTTTCAGATAAACCCTGTGCTTTGGCTATTCTGACAGTAAAAATATTTTGTAAAGCTCTTTACTTCTCTTTCCTTCTCCAGGTACATCACTGAGGTTATTTTCTACTGAAAGAAGAAGGTAGATTTAAACAACTGTTTTTTACATTGGTTAAGAACAGTATCACAGCTGCATGCAGGATAAATACTTGTTACATTAGGGTCTACATGATGACACCATGGTACTTAGGCTCAGAATAGCTTTCATTCTTTCAAAGCTTCCTTAGAACACTAATACCATAAACGAGCGAATACATATGCCTTTTTGTCCTCATTTTACATGTTTGTAAATAATCCAGATTGCAGTTTATATTGTTTTAAATAATTTCTTATAGGCTAATGCAATGTAAGTCCAATGTACATTACAGTCCAACGTAAGCTTTGAGAGATTTAGAGAAAAGTTTACAGACTTTTTCGATCTTTTGAGATATTCCATGAACAGAAGACAGGGTGTGCTTTATCATAGAAATACTTTTGTGGAAAATGAGAAACTCAGGGATAACCTGACAGTCAAAATGTGTTGCATTTATTTATTCAAGACCTGAATGCCCAAAAATACTATTTCTACTACCTATTGTGTTCACCCAAACACTGGGTCATAAGTTTTGTAAATGTTACTATGGAGAAACAAATAACTTTTCTCCATCCACCTTGAGCAAATTGAAAGTTAGTGAGAGGAAGTACCTCCAGTCTTACCACCAAGTTACCTGGCTGGAAAAGCAAAAGATCATAATAATGTGGAAATTGTTTCTACCATCCACACATTTAGATAGTTTCAAAATACTGAGAAAATATAAAATAGCTACTGAAAGCTACATAAATTTTCAGTTTGTTATGGATGCTTGGCAAGATTAAGCATAAGAGCTGAAATAAAAACTATTTGTTAGTTTTTTTGATAAAAGGGCATATGCTCTCTTAGAGGCCGTACTGATTCAGAACAGGTCATGGGAGGTGGTCACAGTTTGAGATCCCATATTATCCTCTCTTTGAAAATTATCTACATTCCAACCGGCTTTTCAGCTAAGTGATCTTTTGTGTGAAAAAATATCTTTAGATATGTCTCTCTGTGTTTAGACATCAATTTTATATGTATTTATATTTTATGTATGTAGATATGTATAATAAATGACCAGAAAAAGTGCATTGGAAGTGGGAAAGCGGGAGTGCAACAGAAATTATTTTAATCAGCTTTATTTTCTGCCCATCATTAACATTTGTTTTTTCAAGTCACTATTGCATTCATAGTCAGATCTCCATCTTTATTATTCCTTCATTAACCTTTTAAATCTCCTGTCTGTGTACAGGAGCCTTTCTTTCGTTTAATTATCTATTTAAAATTCACAAATGGTAGCTGCTGCCATTTTGGCTTTTTGACATTTTTCACCTGAAGATTGTAAGAAACAGATTTAAGAGTCTTGTTCTGCTGTTTTATGTTGCATCCAGATTTTAGCTGAAATATTGAGGCTGGAATTCAGTCGTTCATTGTCATTCAGGAGTTGTTTGAGTTGTGCTTTTGTGCTTTGTGGGATCAGCAGACCTCAGCTGAATTACAGTCTTGAATTTTGTTTTGCAACCATGTATTATTTTCCTTGTGCTGTCACTGCTTCTTCCTTTTTAGTACCATCATAAAATATCCCAGCTTGAACACTTTATACAGGAATTCCATTTCTTTTGCTTGTAGATAGGATCACTTGGTTTGCAAGTCATTCAGTTCTTTTATCTCTCAGTCGATCTATACTTTTTAAGGCATACTCTTCACTCTGCTATCTAGCACACTGTTACCTCGCAGCAAATACGAGATAGCAGTTTATTCCACCATGCATTATTTGATCTACTTCATTCATTTTTTCTTTGTGTCGTCAACAGTGTTTTCAGTTGCATTTCCTAGAACATCAGATGTAAAAATGTGCATTGTTATCAGGGTTAGTGTAAAATGTTTCTATTACTTTTTAGTCATTCAAGTAGTTCTTTCCTTTCTCCTAATCATATTATTAGCACTTAATAGCAGTTGCTATGGGAGCTGGAGAACCAAACAGTGGCTGAGGCTCAGTGACAATACAACTATGTTAAAGGTAACATCTGGTCTTTGCTCCCTTGAAGGTAAGAGATGGGGTGAGAGGAATTTTAACTACTCATTCACACACTAGCTTGTCCCTCAGTACACAGTACGATTCACTGCTAGGGGAGAAGTGGTGTTGCCAAACTTCTGTGATCACATTTAAGGATTAGAAGGGTAGGAGGCAGACTGAGTTTCTGCCACGGCTCCTGTCTAAAGTGAGGTGGTTAAAAGAACGCATGGTACTTTTCCTGCCTGTCTGGATTATTCATTAATGTTAGGACTCTTTGGCTCATGCTTTCTTCAAACACACTTTCTGTGATAAGGAACTCAGCCTGACTGAAAAAGTCCTTGTCAAAATCTGCCCTTCATCATCTTTGTCGACTTTCTTCTTATTCCCAACATGCTTCTTTTCTCATAGTCGTTCCTTATTATAACACATAGGCACACTGCTTGCCAGAATTCCCATGAGATAAAACCTTACCCTTCTTTTACAGGTATCAAATATTTCTTTAATAATTTTCTATAATTCAGATAGTTCATCTCTCTAGGCGCAGTTTCTTGTAACTTGTAATTTAATAGTTTTGAATGTCTGTTAAAGAACTCTGAAGTTTAACTCCTCTACTATCCATTAAAAACTCTAGAAATGGAGCTGTGTATATCTAACTGTTGAGCTGGTAAAGATTTCTCAGAGGTGCATTTGTATTTTTGTCCCTTGGACTTTCTTTTTTTTGGTGTGATAATAATACTGGAATACATATAAATATGAACTAAATCAAAATAATTCTTTGTTGTCATGCTACAGTCTTTGAACTGGGATTTCCACACTATGTGGTGTCGGTTGACAGCCTCATCATTATAAGCAAGCTTTTATGTTATACTTAAAAGTTTTCAATCTTCTTGTTGTACCAATTATTTTTACTTAGACAAAAGGATCTAATTTTATAGGAAAATAACTGACAGTTTAATAATATTTCACATTTCTACAGTACCATTCTAAGAATTGCTCATTACTTTACACACATTAATGATTAAACTTTCCAAAACCTTATGAAGGAGTGTTATTACATTTATTATACAGACATGGAAACAGGGGCATAGAGAAGATAAAAGATAAGTAAGTTCAAACAGCTTATTTGGAGCAAGAAAGGGAACAAACCCCATATTCTTAAGTATTTTGTTTTGACCATTAGGTCATGATTTTTGGTCAAAGAGAGGAAGTTTAACCCCTTTCCTCTGCCATCTGGCTTAGGTAAGCAATGTTTTCCCCTACCCTTCTCATCTCATTGTTAAGTGAGTTTTCTCCTACCCTTCTCATCTCATTAAGTGAAGGTTTATCCTCATCTAATAATCTATGTTCCTGTCCCTACTGGTTAAGGAAGAGGTCAGTGGAAAAAGGAGGGGGTGAGGGGAAGACTCAAAATAATCTTTGCTGCTGAAATCCCACAAAATCAATGCATGTCTGGCTTTCTTTCTCCCTTCCCCTTCCCCTTNGCCCTTTCAGTATGTCAGCAGTGCTTGGGGCCAAGGTTGGTCCCACTTCACTTCAGGTGTTTTTCAGAGGCCTTGGTGTTAGGATCTTAGTCTCTTTAAACACCCTTTCTCGTTAGTGTAGAGGAATAAAAACCTCCAAAGAGAAGTTCTGAAATGTGCTGAGTTACTTCTATGAAGAAAAGGGTCTCTCTCCATGCGCAACAAAGGAGACTTGATTGACCATGTTCCTCATTTAGTGTAATCAGTGAAATGCATAAAATCGGAGAAAGTACAGCAGGGATTTAGTGCAGAAAACTGAATGGACGTACAAGTGAAACTTTCTAGTACATGCCATGAAGACTAGGTCCGAGCTGGTCTTTCCACAATGGAAACAAACCTACCCGTGCGTCAGTGCAGGTATGCAGCATCTCCCTGCTACAAACCCCTGTATGCCATGAACATGTGTAGAGTGATAGAAGGTTTTCCCACATATGCATGTTCACTTTGTGGAAGGAAATGTCTAGCTGAATTACATAAGGCTCTTAAGTTTTCTTTTCTAACTCTAATGCAAAGGATGAAGCAAAACCAGCATGGTGGAAAGGGAAGATGTGCAGAAATCAACAGATGAGTAAACCGTGAGGTGAGAAAAATCACAGAATAGCACTGTTTCTGTAAAACTGCTGAGACACTAGTTAATTAGATTTCTGGGTAACAGTAGTGACTCAAAGAAAATGCAGAAACACTGATGTTTACCTACATCCTGAGCAGTAACTCTGCAATCCCACATTGACGTTTTTAGTCACTTTTCAGAAAAGAAAACCCCACTGCTTTCCTGTGTAATAGTTTACTCTAAACTTAAAATACAATTACAATGACATATTATCTTTGAGGGCTGTGTAATCAAAAGTGCTTAGATTACTAGCTGAACCATTTTCTCTTAGCTATCATCCCTAGAAACTTAGTCTGGACTCTCAAGAGACAAATTCTGTATTTTGCATCTCATTAAAAAAAATGAAGAAAAGGGAAAAAATGCAGAGTATACCTTCCCTTGGGTGCTGTACTCTAATTTATATTAGTAGCTCCTTGCTTTTCCTACTGCCTCCAGTAGATTTGCACCTGTGTCATTGGTTGAAACATCACAGGTATTTCAGTACAGAACAAGCGGGAATGGAATGTACTTCTTCATTTAGTGGAAACTTTTATTCTTCACTTTGCTACAGGCAGCTAACACCTAATGAAACTCATCTTAGTCAGAAGAAGAAATGCGAGAATAAACAGATATGGAGCAGGAGAGCTGTGCTAATTTTATGGCTTTAAAATAGATAAACCAAGATCAATTTCCTAGTGATCCTAGCTAGAGGCCATTAGAAATTATATGAACCTGAAGTCTTTTACTTTTTGAATACTATCAATTTGCAGTGATAGGAAATGTAATTATTTTTTTCGTTTGCATTGGAACACAGTTGCTTGGTGCATGTCATAATTGCAATTCTTACTCTTGTCAATCTTTTTCTTTAACGTAATGTCAGTATTTGCAGTTGGGCAGCTTTTTAATTATGTAATTTATGTTTCTGAGAATCAAGTGGAATTTGAATTAGAAGAGTATTTAAAACATTCTCACAAACGTCTGTTTGGTTTTTTCTGAAAGTTAGTATTAATGTAAATTATATGATGAACAGTCATGACAGTCAGTCACTAATGTCTTGGAAACATTGCTGAAAACTGTCCAAAAATCGATCTTAAAAAATGAACAAGATCAACGTTTCGTGCAAGTCATGGAAAATTTCCCTGACTATAAAATCTGAATAAATCTTGATTATCTTATAGTAATTGTATGCATGTGTTTACTGAAAAAGGAAACTTTGAGACAGTGTGTAGCAAAACATGATATTGATTTACATGTGTCCTAACAAGGGTGTCAGAGAAATAGCTTATTATGTTTGACATAGAGAAGAAACTGCAAATAAAAACAGTATAACAAGATAGGCTGTTATTTCTGGGAGCTGGAATAAAATCTGGACTGTAGAATTTCAGTAAGTGAACACATGGAGTTAAAACAGGTTTTCAGAATGGTATGTACCTTTTTTTTTTTCTCCTGTTTTGACTTTTTTTTTTGTTTTGCTAAGCCCTCCTACAATACTGTTAAGCACTTTTTTATTATTATTATTTTTATGAAACAACAGTCTGCACAAACTCGGGCTGTATTGAGAAGTAAAACAAATCAGGAACTTTCTGTGCAGTGTGTAGGTCCTTTTTCTTACAGAAACCTTATAATGCAGACCTGAACTGTGGAGGCAAGTCGTGCAGTTGTGCAGGTCATGAACAGTATTTGGATATATCTTAGGATGAAAATGAATACAGCAGAAGGTTTTTGTGAGAATTATTATTTTTTTCATTTACAGAAAGGAAAAAAATGCATTAATGATAAATTAAAAGAAATGCTAGTTGTGATGCTTAGTATTCTCAAGGGTTTCTGTGTATAAGGTACACTTGCAGGAGAGGAACAGCAGTTTCTATAAAGACCACACATTGGCAGCTACAGATTTTCCTGATGTGCAGTAAGCTGCAGGAATGCTGCACAGGCTGTTCCTGTGCATTCCTGTTCTTTAATTTAGCCCTTATTTCAGTCTCTTAGTTGCTTTTATTTTTTTTTTTCCCTCAAGGAAGTTAGGTTAAGTAGGCAGCATGAATTAATCTTGGCTTTGATATCAGTCATAAGTTCAGTGATACTTCAGTGTAAGGGAGATCTAACAACAAACAATCTAGTAAGTTTATGCTGTCATGGCTATGTATGTTTATAGAAATGCTCTTAAGACAGGTTGATAAGTAGTTCCAATTCTTTATTCAAAATATCTATGTAATTGAATTTACTCCCAGTTTTACTGCTTTGAAAAGGTTTTTTCCTCCATTCTAGACCCTACTTGTCATGACGTGTTTCAGGCTGGGATCAAAGCCATGTGAGGGGATATTCTTTTTTTTGTTTGTGTGGCCACTGATTTCATTGCCAGTCCCTGACAATGTGGGCTGGAGCCTTGGCCAGTCAAAGATGATAGAAACTAGTTTATGCTCAGTAGGCAAAAAGTCGGAGCAAGGATTTCTGAAACTTTTCCAATTGACACACCACTTCCAGGTCAATAAGTTAGTGTGATTATAAAAACAAATAGCAAATAACATTAACTTTGTTTACAACTCTTTTGTGCCTTTCTAAATGACATCAAGCCTGAATAGACAAAAATTATTTGAGGGACCAGGTAGGAAGGCGATGAGAAGGAAATAGCCATGTGTGATAAATAGGCACCCGGTTAGGAGAGGCTTGAAGAGATTGTGTCTAGATTAAGGTTTGTCAGAAGATGAAGTCCAGGGAACAGTCTAAGGTGTTGGAAGTAATAGGAAAGAGATCTTCAGTAGAGATTTGGAGGTTAATGAGGAAAGGAAAGGGGTTGAGAACTAAGCAGAAAAAAATGATAAATGACCTCAATTATCTCTTTAAAAAATTCCCCGAGATTCTTGACAGAGACGGAAAGAAAAGCTAAAAGTACAGAACAGCTTTTATAAGCCTGCGTCTCCAAAAAAGAAAAGCTTTAATAGCTGTAAGTAACATTTATTATCTCAATTTTTAGTGGTGCGCTTGACGTACAATCAGTGATATCACAGTTATATCAGGTTGGCCTAATAGTCAATGCTATATATGAAAGGTGAGTGCTCATTACTTCACTTCTTAAAAAATCTTTTTTAGTGAGCTACTTTTGATCAAAGACACATAATTAAAGAATTAACTAAGTTTACATCTAATAGACTGCCTGCAGTTCTCCACTGCATTTTTACCAAGCAATAGTCTACTTTACATGATTGTCTATTATACTCATTAGGAAACTAAGCAAGCTGATTGTGTTTCTCTGAGAGGTAAGTAAATGAAAGCTAGAAAAGGTGTGTAATGCTTTAATGAGATGACTGTGGTGCATGCTCACAGCCTGCTTGTTTTCATTTAGCACATGTATCAACTTGTAAATCATCTTCAGCTTTCATGTAGTGTAATGATCTTTTGCCATTTTGGTTGTGCTTCACTCAGTGGCTGGCAAGTCATGGAGGTGGCTGGTGTTCTGGAAGAGGCTTCATTCTCCCTGACAACAAAAGTAACAGTGATTAGTTCAGCTTCTTAGTTGGGGCTCTATGCTATAACTCAGTTTGACATCATAAAGGCAACAGGTTTTTGTGGGGGGGGGGGTCCCTTCTTCTTCTTTCTCTCTCCCTTCGGTCTCTTCGGGAATGCTTTCTGAGCAAATTCTTTGCTTGCAGAGGAATGTCACATTCTCTTGCACTGGTTGATAAATATTTATGCCTGAGAACAGCATAAAGCTCTCTTTTGGATGCTTTCCCATTTTACAGTGTGCTGGCTTTTGGCCTGATCTCTGTATTTAGAAAACACTGTGTATACCTGCATGCTTTCTTGACTCAATTTCCTATTCCTAATGGGTCTACATCCAGTACTGCATAAGAACCATAGTGCCTATTGCAATATTTAAAATGAATTGTCAGGATATTTAAATAAAGCAAAATGAAAAATAGGTGGCTTCTTTTCTAGGTGTAACCACATTTTATGGAGAGCTTTATAGTTATGCCTGGAAAGGATATAGTACACAAAATATAAAAACATTTCTGAAGTGCTTCAGTACTGTGATGAATCTGAGCAACTATGAATGGAATTAGCAGCAAAAATTAGAACTCCCGTGGCAATATTAATTCAGCCCCATTTCACAATTATGGTTTTTTTTCCTACTCTTTTTCTTAAATGTATTGCTGAGTTTCGCTTTTCTGCTTCGATTTTCCTGTTAAACAAACTCTGTGTACATCCTGTAAAAAATATTTTCATTATTAAATAAATTGTTCTACCACTAGAGCGTTCATGCTTTCTAAAAGCACTGTTTATAGAAGCTAAATTCCTTTTTCTTGCTTAAAAGGAGTAACAGTTTATTCCAGATATAATGGGTGCCTCAGTAAGGGGCCTCTGATGGGTGGCTCCATGGGAGAAGTGCATGCCCCCATGCTGCATACAGACATGGTGTGCCATTGCGTGGATGGACACTTTTGTGAGGAAGACAGAGAGACTGGATTCTATGCTGCATTTGCCTCAAGGCTGAGTAAACCTCTCCTTGAAACTACTATGAAACCAATTGTCTGGTATCTCCACTTTTGTGTATTATATTTGCTCTTTGGGTATTGGTATGTGACCAGAAAGCTTGTCTATAGTTCCAGCCAGTTCCTGCTGGTGTCTTTTGTGTCTAGGGCAAAGAGCATTTGTAGGTCGCCTGAGCTCAGGCCATCCCGAGTGGTGGGCAGGCAGCGCTGTCCAGGTTGCTCCCCGAGCTTCAGACCACTGTTTGTTGTCAACCAGCTCAGCTGCAGGGTGGATTAGGCTGGCCAGCCTTCATGGCTGCATGAGCCACATTTTGACATCTCCATCTGGACAAGATCCAGAACTATGTGCTGTGTGCTTAGTGGGGCTGCTTCGAGGGGTTACTCTGAAAGCAGCTCTTAGGTGGGCTGTTAAAATGCTCCTAATGTCTGCTCTGCTGTGGGGTGGGGCCGGGCCGGATGTCCAGCATGGTACCAGGGCAGACTGCAGTGCTGCTCTCACAACCTGGCTTCTTCACCTTCTCTGACAGAGAATTTGGAATACCCCAGAATCTTCATGTCAGCACACTGGCCACATACATCAATCCCAGCATGGGAACCAGATGTGAATTGCTCGTGAACTGTGTGTGGCTAGCTGTTTGTCATCTTGAGATAGTGCTGTGAAAACTCTCTGATTATCTACCTAATGGGCAGTGTGATCTCCGTGTGCATACGCACACAAACATACATATGCACTCCGTAAAATAGCTTGCAAGATTGGCACTGTAGCTAAGGATCAAAAACTTTCAGTTTGCTGTACGATATACAGCGTGGCCACTTGGGCGGGAACGTTCATGCCAGCATTAGATTTATATAAGAAGTTAGATGAACATTTATATTAATGTAATTGTTTTATATATTGATATTTTCTTTGTTATTTTCAAATAAGAGAGAAATTAAAATTGTTGTGCTTATTTTAGAATTTAGCCATCCTTAATTGAGAGTGAAATTATCATTTTACTGAGACAATTGGTTGGAGTTGGAGTGAAATTCCAACTTTTTTACTAAGCTGCTGTTTTGCTGAGTAACTTGATTGCTAAGATTCGTTCACTTTGGAAGAGCAGGTTAATAGGGCAAGAAGCATATCAGTGAAAACTGTAATAAAAATATTGTTGCAGGAGAAAAGGATTTATGTAGAAAAAGAAAGAGGAAGAGATAATGTTTTGAAATATGTAAAACAACAAAGATTGGAAATAATTAAGTATTACTGGACCAATCATTATTTTCTCACACTTGCATTTTTCCCTGAGTCTGATGCAAAATCACGGTTGGTCTATTTGATTTTTGCAGACTATGGCTATGTGTTTCAGTGACTCAATTAAAATTTGCCTCATGCAAATTGTTCCAGGAGCAGATGTGCCTGCCAAGCTGGGCAGAGAAAATGTGCAGCGAGGTCACAAAGAAGATGGTTCTTCATTATGCTCTGCCAAAATCTTAGCAGATCATCACTGAGCAAGTCCAGATGTAAAATTTCAGACACTGTCTGTTTTATTTTTGTATTGTATTTTTCATTTCCTGCATTCCCATCTCTACTGATGGGTGAAATCAGTTCTTCCCCTGTCAGCCAAGCAAAGTATCAAGTTGCAGTCTCTTGTTGATTTGGGATGGGTTTTTTTTTTTTTTTTTCTGGAAAAAAAAAATAGGGTAGACAAATTGTGTATGTGTTTTTAAATCAGGACAGTGTCTCCTGTCAGCCAGGCTGATGCTGAGGGGTTGAGGGAGATGTAGCTATGGTATAGAGCAATCTGCTGTGCTGTGGTTGCTTGGCTATAAAGCTTCTCTAATCATGTGTTTCCACCCCTCCCAATCACTGTGTCTCGTCATGTCAAATTAGTGACTGTCAGGAAGACATTTCTGATTTTTGTTTAAATTACTTTTGGGCTAAGAATGAGCTTTGACAGTTTAAACTGAAGCTGAATTTTTTGAAGTCATTAAAATCTGGAAACAAATGGAAACCTTTTTACCAATTTCAAAGGTTCAGCGAGGGCTTAAAAAAAATCACTTCTGCCTGAAAAATAAATAACTAGAGATCACCTAAGATTATAGTAACTGCAAAAGATCTGAGGAAGAAAAAAGCCCTTTTCAGTTTCTTGTCTTTCAGAACCTGACGGCATATCACTGAAAATGCTTTCCCTGATTTTTTTAGGGGTCCAGTCTTCAGAGAAAAAAACCAAACAAAACAAACAAACAAAAAACCCCAAATAAAACAAACAGACAAAAAATTAAATATGACCCAAGATATAGCATCGTGCACTTGCAGAGTTGGTAGAAGCAATGAAAGAATGAAAATGTTCACTGTATTTTTAAGCCATTGTTGTTTCTCACTTCAAGTAAGAATTCTTGTCAAGTAAATAATAGCACAATGGAGATTTTTTCATTACTTCGTGACATTAAATCTTACCGTGGGACCCCTCAGTTCTAATATACATAGTCTTGCAGGCAACCCCCAGATTTTTTATATGCTATAACATATCTGAAAGAAAAAATAAATGGGATTTGAGACATTGAAAACCCTGCCTGCTTGTATTAGCAAAGACATTTTTCATCTTCAAATTTTATGCACATATGAGCTAATTAAGAGTGTGATATGAAATAAATCCATGGCAGCGCAGATGTTTTAGTTGCAAGAGCAATAGCTTGAGTGATTTCCTGTAGGTTTTTAGAAGAATAAATGTGAATCTCAGGCATTGGTCATGCACTCATTTATACTGGCATAATGTATTACCAGAGGAAAAAAATGCAAATAAGCAGGGAAACAAGCCTATACACTTCCTGGCTATTGTTCTATTGTTTGCTTGGGTTTTTTTCCAGCTCACTTAAGATTGATAAATTTTAGCTCCCCTCTTGACTGAGATGCATTTCATATTGATTGAATGACTGTCCATGGAATAAAAGAAGTATCGTTGGCAGAATTTCTAGCTAGATATCTTGCTGTTGATTAGGAGACAGGCTGCTTGTGTCTGTCAGATAAAGAAAAAGAATCTGTGTTTCCAGTATAGCTTCATCCTGGACTATTATTTCTTCATTAGCTTGTTAAAAGAGAAGAAGCATCTATGAAGCTTTTTTTTTCTCCTCAGGCATCCATGCACAAAATGAGCATGAGCCAAAAGGGGGAGTGAAGGGAAGAAAAGGAACAAGCGAACAAGGAAATGAGTAAATCATAAAAACCAGACAAAGAATATCAGTATTTTTCTTATTTGATCCATGATTGCAAAATCAGAAGTGACCTTTCTGAAAGCTGAAATGAGTAGGCATCTTCAGCAAGGTTCATTTGAGGAAAAAATGGGCAGTTAACAAAACAACGGTAGCGGTGACTACACAATAGCTCCTCAGGGACTTCTGATGAAGTCAAGCAAGATAATTTTATATTATATAAAGAATATTAGATCAAATCTTTTGGGTCAAATATTTGAAGACTCTTATTAAGTATTTTACCCCTGTATGATTGTGCAATGCGTGACTGATCACCTTTCTTATAGCACGCTAGAACTCAGATGGTTTTAAGAAAGGCCCTTAGGGCTATGGAGCTGTTTCTGTTTGACAGTCATGGGCTAGATTCCCTCATTTATATTTAACTGTAATCATCGGCTTTGAGAAGAGTTTCTAATTTTAAACACATGGTGCTCCCCTCACCCCCTCCTTTTGTCCTCAGGAAAGCTGTAATTTGCTTGGATGCATCTCTGCTTTTGCTCCCAACGCATTTGAGCCCCAGAGTGGGCTTCACACATTAAAACTGTGCTGCCAAAAACTGTTACCTGCTTGTTCCTGTGTTTGTTTGCTACTACTTTTTTTTTTC
>VZTO01020458.1:0-22748 GCA_013400615.1 Syrrhaptes paradoxus
CAAACCTGTCCCTTCCAAGTCTTAGTTTTCTGCATTTTAGTTAGATTTTGAATCAAAACATCTTCTTTGGAGCTCAGCCAAAGCTCACTGAGGTCAGTGACAATGTTCCTAGCAAAGGCAAGGGGCTTTGATCAGAACTATTACATATAAGTTACTTGCATTGCAATTGTTACCCCACTTCTGTCAAAATGACTATTTATCTGGGGAAAAAAATAAAGATGCTCTGGGATATGCAGAAAAAAATATTTTAATAGATATTAATGAAAGAAACTAATGTTAAGATTGATTGAAATGACTTTGCATCTTAAAGACTGAGATNTCATTCTTTTATTTTTCTTATCAAAGAGTCAAACTTGAACAGCTTCCTACATAGCCATAAGGGAAGGAAGGATGGGACTGGAGAACAGGGAGAGTTTTTTGGTTTTTCAAGACTAATTGCTCTTTGGTCTTAATATTTTAAAATGTTAAGTAATAAAACTGGCACATGAAAGCAGGATATAATGCCACATAGAAGCTTCTCAAGCAAATTCTTATTTTTCACTATAACGTAAACATTGAACACTAATTTCACATTAAATAGCTGAGTCATGAAAGAATTGGAATTTATGCTCAATTGGGGCTCTGTTGATGTGTAGCTGCTAATAGAATGATCGGCACATGAAACAGCATGAAGGGAAACCTGACATTTATTTTAAAAATATTTTTTCTGTCTAGTTCTGTATCATTATTCATACTATTGACAAATTTACATAAATGCAGGCATTTTTTTAAACTTCAAAAGACAGCTTTTGAATTCCCTTCTCTGTTCGAAGAAATCTCACATGGAAGGAGCAATTGTATCCTCTACAATGGCTTTAGATATTGGAATGATTTCAAAGATATTTTTTTTAGAACACTCTTAAAGCACAACGAAAAAAGAACATCTGATGCTTTTTTAATTTCAGAGGAAGTATTCTCAAGGATTAATGTCTGCAACATTGGGGTTACAGTTTATTAGCCCCTGATGTAGAACTCTGAAAGAAGTTTCTTTGCTGCTAGATTTCTTCCTGCTAGTTAGATTTCCCAGCAATAGATAGTAGGTATCGGTTTCATTATTATTATTTTTGCCCTTTTGTGTTGTCTGTGTTTCTGTAGCATTGCATCACAGTCTTGAATAATGATACATTTTGTAATGAATAGCTTATAGAAGAGATATAATGCTCTTTTCATAGATGTTATTTGAGTCTTTGATCTAATAATTATATGCATTTAAATTATCAAATTAATTAAATTAATTATCAAAAGCATGAATTCAGATGTCTGGGAGAAAGAAGGAAGCAAGACCTTTTGCTTTTTTTGAAAATTCACTTCATTGAAACTGTTAAGGTAGCACACAGGTTCTTCAGATAAGATTTCAAATAGATTTTGTTCATGGAAAATCTTGTAGGGGTAGGTGATCCAGTCTGTTGTCAGCATTCAGTACTATCTGTGGAAGAAGTTCAATTTAACTGAATCAGACTTTTTGCTGGGAGGGTTCAGATATCCTGATTTTGTAAGGTTTGAGCTACATTTTTAATGGCTTTCTTTTTCAGCAGAGTAGGACAAATTAAGAGAGAGTCCTTTGAAGGTCTTTAAACTCAGTTTTCTCTGCTAGAAGGACAATGAAGATAGGAAGGTGATGCTTGGTGTCTGGTTACAATGGATAATATTTTAGGTTTAAAAGCAAACAAATAAGACAAAACACCTTGTTTTCCTATTGTGGCAAAGTCTGCCTGGTGCAGGAGCACAGCAACCAACAGTTACAGGTCTGATTTGTACACATTGATCCAGAGAAAGATTTGAATCTGCCTATTGAAACTAATGCCAGCTGTCTGCAGAACCCCTGGGACAAGTACACCAGATGGAGGTTGCCAGAACAGTAAAACCATGTTCCTTCCCTGCCAATATGTTCCTTTACACCGTTGGGACTTGGGGAAAGCACTTGAGCTAACACAGGGGAACTCCTCAGCTGGGGCTTTCCTCTTCCTTTGTCCAGAAGATGTAATGGGAAAGAAAAAAAAAAAAAAAAAAAAAAAGCCCATGACTATATCTCTGTATCTTCTCGACCATATTTGAGTTATCATCATCATCAGAACCATGGTGTAATAGCATTGCAAATAGTACTGCAAAGCTGCAAATAAGTGTCTCCTTTGTTCTTATTCTGACAATATTTTCCTTAGTATTTTATCTGTTCATGTAGCTTTTCAGCATGTTTTCTCTACATTATTTGTTTTGCTAATAAATAAATTCCAGCATGGCCTTCAGTACAGGCCTGTGATTTGATTGTTGTTTAAATCCTTTATGTATGATTTTTCTTAGGACTTAGTTTTCTGAATTCTAAAATGGTTACACTTGAATTGCACTTTGTTTCCAATTCATCAGACAATAATGTCTGTAAAAATCAGTGTAAATCTGCTACCAAATACGACCATTCCCTACTCCTTTTTACTTGCATGTACTGCAGTCATTCCCTTTCAAAGGTTGTGGAGCTCTTGTGCAGGCTGAAGAGCTGGGGAGATCAAGGTCTCTTTAGCCTTAACCAGTGATGGGGTAGGACTAGACTGGTAGTCATGATTTAATAGAGGCAGCTGTTAACACAGCCAGACCTAAATCAATGGTTAGAAATGCTTCGTACAAGCTCTGCTCTACTGTGCCCTTCTGGGACCTTGGCTTTCCATATTTCTAGAAGGGTATTTCTAAGTTTGTAGCTATTTAGAAAGGACAGATGTTTCTTCTGTCCCTCTCATGGGTGCATAGGTTAACAGTGAGTTATTACGTTAAAAAATTCGGCTGTCTGCTTCTCAGGTGCACATCACAAAAAGGCTAATCTTGTATGGATTTTCCTGTTTGTTATCAGAGGCAAAGTGCGACTGATACTCAGGTATACAAAAGTGTTTTTTCTCTTCTTTTCTTTCCCACATTATGTTCAGTGTGAGAGAAGGAGAGCTGCAATTCTTTACACCTATCAGGAAAGGCATGTTATGTTACCCTGATTGTAAGTCAATAATTTAAACTCAATAAATTTCCTTTTGAACAGGGAAGTTATCTGCTTGCGAGTTAACTGTACCATGGGTGAGGTGATGCTCTGTATTGTAATGCTTCCAAAGTGAGCTGCAGTTTCCGCTTCACTTGGCATATCTGTGGTCTGCTGTCAATACCAACTTTCTAAGTTTCCTTTTCTCACTTACTTTTTAATTATGTATGCTTAAACTTACATATGCTCTTTATTATCTGCATTTTTGCATTATCCCAGAAGATGAGGACTGGACTGTAACAAGACTGTGCATGTGTACTGGAAGCAGTAAGAAGCTTCTAATAGATGTGTTCTTGCAGGAGGTTAGGGCTGCAAACAGCAATAAATTTCCAGTGAGTCTATCCAACACACAAACATTTGCTTACTGAAACTGCCTTCAACCTGTGCTACCATGAAGAGGGTTAGAAACCCCAAAGAGCAGAGGCCTGTATGGGGAGAACATGTTCCCATTGCTCCGTTCATGATGAAAGCAAAGCAGGGAGCTACTGGCTTAGAGCAGTATGCAGGCAAAGCTGCACAGCTTCTTGGGGACCTGCAGTCACCAACTGACCTCCAAGTAGCAAAGAATGGCCATAGATGGCATACTTGTATATTTACCTTTTCCTGTGCATTTCCACCTTGGTATGAAAGACTTTGCTGAATTTCTACCGTCCCAAAATAAACCCTGCTGACGTTTCAAGGCAAGAGACTTCATAACAAATTCATTCCCTGCTGCAGGCTCCTTATAACTGATGAGTTATTACTGCAAGCAGTATTCAGTTGCACACCTAGTGTCTCTCCCCCGTCACAACAAACTTTCCTTCCTTCTTGTAAAGAAAAATAAGCAATCTCAATGTCAAATACTGAAGGATATCGTGGTAACTTCAGATTTTGCACACTGCTGGGTTTTTTTCCTCCCTGCCCTCCTCCTCCCTGAGTGGTAAGCTACTGGTGAACTATCTGGATTGTCTGGCTCTCTGCAGGCTATTTCATATTGCTTCACTTTTCATTTTGAAAAATATGCAAACTTCCATCTGTTTCTTGAATACAATCCTTCTGAGATCTATATATGTATGAGCTTTTTGTGCTGAAGAAGCAGGTTTCATAGGATGGTGTCATTTTATGTAAATGCATTTTGACATTAGTTTTCTGCATCCGCATACTCATCTTCCCTGCATATTGTGGCTTAGGTGCCACTCAAAGTAATCACTAAACTTCTACAGTGTTCATAATGCATTTGGGCAGCAATGTTAAGTAGAAGTGAAGGCAGAGCTGAACAACAGTAAAATCTCAGGTTTCTGTTTTTAGCCAGGGTGTATGTGCTTCTGCTCTACAGCAGATGTTTCTGCCTTTGAGGCAATTTCAGTGCTGAGCTATTTTAAAGAGAGATTATTCTACATGAACAAGTAAATTCATAATTAATTCTACTTTCAACTTTTCAAGACTGTTTTTTTTGCCACTGAGGAAAAACGTGTTACTGCCTAAAATGTAAGCTCAGAGAGTATATATAATTCTTGTTTCATCAGATGGTGCTTCAGTGGCAAAGGATAACACATTCTGACCAGAGGTGGCTTTGATTCATTCCCAACAGGGAGAGGTAGGGCAAGTCACATAACTAAAGGCTGTCATTATATAACTGGAGAGGTGCGTGTCAACCAGACCCCACTAGAACACGTTGCCTAAAAATTCTCTCTCTCTCTGAGACAGGTGATGTTGACACTACTTTTTTCTCCTCTGTCTGCACATATAGACTATGCTTATTAATTAAACCTGGGGCAAAACTAGGTTTGGAGACCCTGACGACGCAACCTCTCCTCAGAACCATCTGCCAACGTTGCTGCAGTTTCAGGGTATTCTCTTTGGGGTAAGAGAGGCCACTCTGCTGAGCAGAAATAAGCAATGCTGGCAGCTCTCTGCATGAACTTGTACATTTTCTGGAGGAATATTTTTGTGGCATCTTACGATGTGGTAATTGTGAGTTACTGTGGTGACTTGTGATAGCACTTCCCTGTTCTGGTCTCCTGGAAGGAAGTTGGGAGAAACTGTGTAATTACAAAATGTGTTATCAGTGGTTTATCATGTGTCCTCACTGCAAAATTGGAGAGGTGCTGGTCTGGTCCAAATAAAACTCTAGATTTTAGGCAGTCCTATTTGGTCATCCAGATAGCACAAGCTTAAACACCAGCAAATTTGGATATGTTCTGGATAGGCACAAATGGAAAGAAAAAACTCAGCTCAACTCAGCTGCATCTCTGTTCCGGAGCTGTAGGTCTTTCTTAATTCAGGTACCTCAGTGGAGTGGTGCAACAGTGTACAAATTTACCTTTGATGTGAGACACTCTTCACATCCTTACAATTCTCGCTGCTTTGACTTTGTCTTTTTCTTTACATCTTCAATGGCTGAGGTTTTGTGCATGCTTTTTTTTTGTGCAGTTATTAAAGTGATTATGTTTGTTTTCCTTTCAAGGGTTGTTGATGTCCAGATTATGGTATTTTGAAATAGTTATATGTAAAAGTTATCAGAAAACATTTAAACTGAAGAATTTGATCTGGTGGATACAAACACACCTCTAAATGGGGCAAAGAAAGTTTTACGTCTTGGAGTGGTTTCTTCTTTCACTACATCAATGGGACCTACTGGTGGTATGCAGTGTTAGCAGTTAGACCTTAGGGAAGAAAGGAAAAATCACTAATGCTGACAGCAGTAGCAGTTGTTCTACACGGCCTTATGGATTTAAATTTCTTTTTTCTTGCTCCAGTGTGTATATTTACAGTGTGTGTATTCTTGAGAATTTGTGTTTTGGAGATCAGATGTGGCTTCAGACAATACAGGAGCATTTTCTGATTATATCTCTCTTGCAAAAGTATAAAAGCTTCTGTGGTTAATATCATACTTTATCTTTCTATAGTCTTCCAAAACTTCTATATCCTACAAAGAGTAGGAAGAGGGAGAATTTTTTGATCTTATAGTTCAAATCCTCTTTTATGTAGGTCACAGGTTATTTTTCAAATAGATATATCACTGTCTTCCATAAATCCTAAGGCAATGTTGGTCCCAATAATCAAATAAAAATGATATGAACTAACTTAAGACTAAATGTTGAGTTTTGTTGCCACTGTTTCCCTCCTGAGTGCCATTCTTCTTGTGGAATAGAAACTAGCAAGTGAGGGGGAGATGGGGGATGGTGGAATAAAGAAGCAGGGTTGGTTTTGGAAAACAAAAACTGTATGTCACTTGGCTAGAGCAGGAAGTTACTATCAACCATATTTTATTGAATGTAAATGGAAGAGAACAAACTAGGAAATGTTGTGTTCACATAACCCCAAGTCAATAAATGACTCAGTATCAAAGACTTTGGTTTTTGTTTCAGGAACGGCTGTCTCAGACACAGGCTAATTCCTGGAGGCAGCCATTCATTCAAATGGAACTTTGTAGATCAAAATGAATGGGCTTTAGTCTTTAACAGGAAAGAAAGACAAAAACTGTGTGGAAATAGCATATTCCTTCTCTTTCCCCTCTCAAGAAGCTTTTGTTTTGAATTGCCTGTATTAATTGTGTATTGAATTAGGTACACTGTCAAACTTCTTGTCCAGAATGCTCAAAACAGTATTTGGTCAAGTTGACAGCTATGATAAAAGCCTTTACTTGAGCCCAAATCATCTTTTCATTGCTGTTGAAGTGCCTCAGAGAATATGAAACAAAATTGAATAGGTTGCATTTTAAAACTATCAATAAGCCTTCTTTCTAAGGATATAAACTGTCAAAATGGTAAAACATTCTAAAAAATCTCTTGCCTGTTTAATATTTCTTAACATTGCCAGATCACATCAGGTTTTGACAATCATTCATGTTATGTAAGTTTTAATGCTGTTAAACATGGTACAGGATTTCCCTTGGCTTTAACCTACTTTTGCTATTTATGTGAAGTAACTTTTCTTTGATATAAATGAAAGCTACTTTTCCTCATATACTTTGCACCTTGGTTTTATTTTTTTTGGACACATGCTATATTGTAACATTGTTTCATTTTATTTCTTGACTTAGTAATTACTTTTTGATCAATTAGAATAAATTAATATGTATTGGAGTTGTATTTTAGATAAGTAAAATCTAAATTAGCTTGTGCAAAAGGCAGACCAAGTCCCTATTCCAAATAGTCCTTGAGAATGTCCTTAGTTTTCAGTGCTTAAGCCCTACTTGAGTCATATGCACTCCAGTTCACTTCCCTGGTTTACACCAGATTTCCGCTCAAGTTTATCAAAGCATATAAGCATTTGCTTAAGCTTTACTATTCAAAAATCACAATGCAAAAATAAGACAAAACAAGCCAACAACATTTGCACTTGGTTTTGTTTGACTTCTCTTTTTATATACTCTGATAAAATTTTCAAATATTTAGCACAGTTATTGAGGCTAGCAATATGCTTAACAATTATAACTCAACAATTAAATAAAAATAACTTCTAGAAGCTACTTCTTTAAGACAAGCACTTCAGGAGACTCACAAAAAGTTATAGGCGCTCTCAACATTGAGTTGTCTCAAACGAAGTACTTAAAGCTGAATTATGGATTACATCTAATAGCAAAACGAGTAAGCAAATGTCTTAACAGACCACTTCTGCCAGGTTAGCTTTTTCCCCAGGTTTCTCTTAGGCTGGATATGAATAAACTCTGGTCCAGAAACTACATCACTACGTCTGTGTGTTGCTAATTTACTCTGCTGTGTCTCACTGTCTTCTTGGTTTGGGAGGCTGGTGTGTCAGACCTTTCTCTAAAATGCCATAACTGGAAGTTTTTTTGGTTTGTAGACTTAATGTGAAACTTTTTGTATTTCACATTTCTTTCCTATTATTTTGAAGATGTTCTGTTTCTCATTCCAATCAGTACCCTGTGCTGTGATTGGTATTTTTGCAGCAGTGGCTCCATTTGCATGGGCTCCATTTTCATTAGACAATGAGTAGCAAACCACGATGCTGAGGAGTCTCACTAATGGTTAATGTTTTGTAAATACATGGCCATTATAGATTGCAGTATGCTACTTTAAAAATAGCTCTTTTCATATCGTTCTTACAGTACAAAAGGGAGAAGAAAAGGTAATTACATGATGCTTCACAAATCTGTATTTAAAGTGATTAAAGATTGGGATGATGTTTTCCATTATGAATCTTCTTAGTAATGACAATTGATAATGAAAATACACAAAGAAATGGAATTAAGTATTCCACATTGTCTTGCATATCCTGTTTTTTCAATTGTCTAAATAATAGCTTAGTTTTTCAATAACTTTTTTTTGCGCTTATTTCTCTTTTGTGTTGCAGTTGATTACTTTCATAGAGATCAAAGGAGCCTAGGAATCATGATTTACAAGTGCTAAACTAGAGAGTTTAGTTCTCACAGTTCCAATTCTGTGATTACGCTCTATTAATGTTACCAAAGACTTGAAAGTGCTTGTGAGGCTGGGGCTTACTTTCAAACAGAACGGAAGCTGTGGGAAATTTTGGAAAGTATGAGCATGAACAATTAAGTTATTCTACCAGCATGGGCTATAACCCTATTGCTACTATGTGTTGGTTACAGTCTTCCGGACTGTGTGCATCAGCTAAGTATTTAAAAGTCAGATGTTAGGAAAAGGCTTCTGCCAGCTCCCTCCATCTCAGCGCTGCCTGAGGGTGAGATTCATTTGAACTCCAACTGTCAGAAAATTGGGTGTCTAAAAAATATCAGTCACCTATCGCGGTACAAAAGAGACAGATACACATGCAGAGAGATTTATCAGAGGGGTCCACAGCTGGTGACATTGACAGACAAAGTAGCTGTTAGGGAAAGACAGAAACAGAAGAGGAGAGAGAGAGAGGAAAGGGAAAGTGAAAACTATCCCCAGTGGCCATCTGGGGAGAGAAGTGACAAGGTCCACAGCTGAGCACCCCGAGGCCCTCTTCCATCAGCAGCAGGTGGTTGACTGTCTCATACACACACACGCATGAACTCCTGTAGTAACTGTGTGGATGTCTTCAAGACCTACTCAAAACTGTCAGTTTATGGGCATGATGCTCTTAGTACTGATGGAAGCACACTTTGAGAAGCAGGTGCTGCAAACTGGTTAAGTTGTGTGCATGCATTTTGTTTGCTCCACTGAGTGACCAAAGCATAAAGAAAGGATGGAAGAAGGGTGACTCTCACACCTGTGGCAGTAGTTCCCATAGGAACATGCCACAACAACAGCTTTGAGGCTTACAGATGCAAGGATGTATGAATAACAATGGGAAAACACTATCATAAGGCTTTGGGAAAATACTGCCATGGTGACTTCGATGAGACGTTCGAGCTGTGAGTGAAATGCAAGCTTCAGACAAGTAGAAGGCCCTTGGTGATAGAAAATGCAAAGACACTGTGCAAGACTAGGTTGGGAAGAGATGGACCACCCGGGCGAGACACCTCTGCAGCAGAGGGATTCCCACTGAAGTTTGTTGCTGTCGTGGTTTAACCCCATCTGGCCATAAGCACCACCCAGACACTTGCGTACTTCCCCCTTGTGGGCTGGGGGAGAGAATCAGAAGAGTAAAAGTGAGAAAATTTGTGGTTTGAGACAAAGACAGTTTAAAGCAAAAATCGCCCACACAATCAAAGCAAAACAAGGAATTCATTCACAGCTCCCCATCGGCAAGCAGGTGTTGGCCATCTCCAGGAAAGCGGGGCTCCATCACATGTGATAGTTACTTGGGACGACAAATATCATGGCTCCAAACGCTCTCCTTCCTTCTTCTTCCCTTGGCTTTCTATGCTGAGCATGATGTCCTACAGTATGGAATATTCCTTCGGTCAGCTGGGGTCAGCTGTTCCAGCTGTGTCCCCTCCCAGCTTCTTGTGCACCCCCAGCCTCCTCACTGCTGGGGAGATGTGAGAAGCGGAAAAGGCCGTGACTGTGAGCATGGATCAGCAATAACAAAAACATCCCTGTGTTATCAACACAGATCTGAAACACAGCCCCATACTAGCTCCTATGAAGAAAATTACTTTATCCCAGCCAAAACCAGTGCAGTTGCTTAGCTTTTAGCTGTGCGAGTTCAATCTTACTCCATCTACCCACATCTGACAGCATGACACTTTTAATGTGAAGTTATATATCTGCCTTCAGGAATCCTCATAGGCCATGCTACTGGTAATACTATATTTTTCTTGGTATACTTATAGCTATCTTTAACTTAGCAGCTTTTAGTATAATACTTTTATTTATATCAAAATGACATATTGTGTGAGGAACTGACACTCTTGTAAAATGATCTGGGAAAATGGCCTTGTCCACACTCAGCAGCTGCAGCACTTCAACTGTTCCAGGAAGCTGAAAAAGGCCAGTATGCAATAACTGAAAATTATGCCTAAATATTTCAGCAACTCAGATTGTTTTGTCATCAGTTATATCTTGCTTATCCAGGCTTATTCCCACAGGGCTTAATGAACTGCTTAGAGTGGTAGTACTTCAGTCCCATTAGCAGCTGGAGAGGTAAAACAATTTCAGTAGAAGGAATCCCTTCCATCACAGAAATAGTTGCACAGGCACAATATGTCATGTAGAGCAGGGCTAAGAAACCATTGTAGGATGATTTACTGACTACAGCACTGGGGTTTTTATTCTCTTCCCTGACTTCTACCACCTGCTGTATCCAGTTTTTAAGTTGGATTCTTCCTTTGACAAAACATCACTCATGCAGATCGCTGTCCTGTTGAGGTTACTCTGGTATGTCCCTTTGTGTGACTCCCTCTCTGAAGATTAGGCCCTTCACCCCCCTTTACAAGGTTGAAGAACTGCCTGCTGTTCTAGCTATGGTCTCTAGCACTGAAAGGACTAGCAGGAATAAAACTAGTCCCTAGGCTCTTCAACATACAGTACCTTGAGCATAGTGAACTGGTTTATCTGATCCCAGCTCTTGTACTGCTTATCTCTGCTTCACTGAAGTGGCTAGTCTTTTTTTTTTTTTTTTTTTGTGGGTGCTAGTATTTCTGTAGTTTGTACTACCCCATCACATACCTACAAACACCAGGGTGCCAACTCGCCATTGCATCCAGGAATGAAGCTCTGATGGTCAGATTGACACAATGGGTAATACACATATCAATCATATTTATGGGATTTGGTGTCAGCTTCCGTTCCCAAGGAGTGTAGATATTCATTATTTCCATCAACAGTAAGACACCTGGTTGATGACCCGCAGTGAGCTTGGCTGGTTTGTCTGAAATGTTTAGATAGTATCTTCAGCAGTCATGTAGTAGTACTTTTAAAAATATTTTAGTTAAATAGTTATTAGTGTGCAGGTATAACGATTTAACAGAATAATGTTTTTTGACAGCTTAACTAAGTCTGAAAGCATCAAGCACTGGCACTTGGATAATGACACTGGCAGGAATGTTTTTACTGCACTAGATGCCAATTAAATTACTGATTTCATAATTATAAATCAGCATGTTACAGTGGATAATTAATGTTGTCACACTCAAGCTGAAATACTTTATACAAGCATAAGCCTTTCCTCTGTTGATTTGCTAATTCAGGAGCCAGAAAATATTGCATAGCATCTTTTAATATTTGAATACATGTCTTATAGGATTCCTGTTCCTGCCTGCAGCTATAGCAGCGTACTCTGCTATTTAATGGCTCAATTTAATGAGTGTGGACAGTGTTCAGAAGGGACGTAATGATCACCAGGGAGAGAACTGTTCATATAAAATTAAGACTAGATTTGGGGACAAAAAACTCAAAACACTTTGAAATAATTGACAGATTAATCATTTTACCAGTAAGAAAACCTGTTAGAAGAAAAGACGGTTGGTGACTCCAAGCAGCAAGGACTTGGTGCAGAAAGTTTTATTTATCGATGTGGAGTTGCTCTAAATTATAAAAGAGATGGTGCAGAGGTAGTCCTAGAATAAGGTCTTCAGTCCTATAATAATAAAGCATAATGTCCCCAGTCTTCTCAGCTAATTGAACTCAGTTGTGGTTAAGCTGATAGATTTTCCATTGATAAGTCACACTAATAAATGTCTAGAGAAACTGATCACAGGGCAAACTATAGATTAAAACACTATAGTCCATCTTTGAGCAGAAAATAGTATCTGATAATTTTTTTTTCTTAGAAATAAAAAAGCTGATGATAGTTGACCATGTGTCAGCGCAATGCTTCTACTTGTCACCACAGATGTGTTCTATTGATTTGGGTTAGGAAATGGGAGGCCAAATCTCAAGGCCATTCCTATCTTCAGAGAGTTTAAAATCACATGTCCCCCCACCAGGAGAAAGAACACTGTCAGACTAATGCGCTTTCTCTGCAAAGCATCTTCCAGCTTTCTCATGTAATTTGGCCACACTGAATCCAAGAATGCAAAAGTGGTGGGGCTAGAAGAACAAGAAACTGATTCCTGGTCTAAAATTGAATACAGCCTTGCTGTTAGCCAGAAATGGGATTGCAGACTCGGCTCTCAGAACTGTTTATGCCTTCGTTAGTCAGTACTGTCGTATTAAAAATATAAGACAGTTATATGACTCAGTTTGGTCATAAAAAAAAAAAAGGAACCTTACATGGAGCTATCCAAAATTGCACATTCTCATTTGTAAGGGGATCAGGCATGAACAGAAGCAAAACATAATCAGAAGCTGCTTCAGGCCACTGTTTGTCTTCACCATCTACAGCTTCTAATGCAGCTACCCCACAGCATGCCTATCAACATTGCTTTACTTAACCAGCTATTTAATTTCTTTAGCTTGCTTTCTTTACCAGATCAGAAAATTCTGATCACAAAGCAGAACGTCTTTCCTGTCTGCGCAAGAGGATCTTGAAACCACCAAACATGAGGTTTGAAACTGTGAAACCAAGGGACTGCTCAGTGTACATGGCAGTGGAAAGTGGCATTGCTGACCCAATCATTCATGTTTACACTAAAGAAAATTAAATTAAATATTTTACAATGTTATAGGACCAAAAAGATGTGATTTTATCAGTTTATGGCTTTATGATGAAAGTGTATGAATTCAAAGAGATAAAAATTGAAAATAAAACTAGTCTATTTTAAAGTAATTTTTCAGTACTAAAATAAGGAAAATGTTCTATTATTGCAAAAATCTGTATTTTCTTTATCAAATGTAGTAGAAAGGTAAATGTGGTGCTTTTATGAGTAAACAGGCATGACATAATGACTGATTATTCTCAGTTTTCTACGTACATGCCCATTCTCTTTTACGTTAATACAGCTTTAAAATATTTTGTCGAAAGCATTAATCCTGGGGTTTTTCAGCTATTAATAATTTTCTAGTCCACAACTTGTAAAATTGCAGCCTATTTTTGATTATTGAGAAAAAATCAAGACTCTCTTTATAAATATGTATATACACCCAAAGTTAATCAGTTCACCGTTCTGGAATTAGCTGACTTGTTTGCCTTGGTGTGTCCCCAATTAGTGGGAACCCAGGGATACTGTCAGCTGACAGCTGGAAAGAGGTCCCAAGCTCTGCAGCATACGGTTTGTAATGTTGTACAAAACCCTCACCTGATGGTATTAATGCTTTAATATTACTTATTAGAATTTTCGTCAGCAATCTGTCTGCTACATTTTAATGAGCATGCAGCTGTTTTTCTCACAGTCGTGCTTATTTTAGTGTTTGAAACAGCAGCTTTTTGGTTGGTATTCCTAAAAGGGGTTGATGAGGATAAAAACAAAACAAGAAAAATCACAGCAGATAAACAGAATGAAGGTGAAGTGGAGGAGAAGGAAGGCATTTTGCTGTCCAGGAAACTGCGTAACACTGAAAGATTTCTGAATAGATCATCTTTAGAAAATTATTAAAGGAGGTTGTTGATGGGAATCTAACTTTAAAAGAAAAATACACACTTTAAGAATTAAACGTTCATTATTACTTAATCAGGCTGTACTTCTGTGGTCCAAAAGTGGATTCAAATATTTTTTTCCATAAATGGTTGCAAATACTTGACTTTTTTCTAGCATAGAATGTACATGAACAAATACAGTATACTGACAAGCACAATATAGAAATGCAGTTTGCTTCTTTTAAGATTTAGAATAAATCATATTTATTTTCCTAGTCTATTTATGCTTGAAAGGCTGGATAAACAAAACAAAATCACCTAATACGATCAGAAAGTTAACCCCCACAAGAGGGAGCAACACTGAAGGTTTGTTTTTTATTTTCCATCCTTAACTTTATTCTTCTCTAGAGAAGAATATATTCTAGAGAGTATATCCTCTATATATCCTTAAATGTATTTATATAGAGAGAATGCAATTCTCCTTAGATTTCATATGTGATCCATAAGAGCGACTCTGATGTTGCACACTCCTGAAGTCCCTGCCACGACTGGGAAAGAGCATCCAGTCGGGACTTACAGCATGAGATGTGTCTGGAGTAATAAGAGCTCCGTTAGAATTACAAATAACAATTCAAGATTAGTATTGATCTAGTTTTGCATTATTTAAAGTTGCCCTTGAGTCCATATGCAGAGTTTTAATGGGGCTTAACTGCATTAGGATTCAAGCTAAATATCACATAAGAAGCCCCCCCAGGGAGAAAAGCTTTCTGAGTACAGTAATAATGGAAAACACCTATCTGTGGAGTGCTAAAGGTGACTGTATAACCTCCTATGTTGGCTGCTACATAGATTAACACATGACTGTGCAAAGTAATAGTTATTTGTTGATAAGGTAGAACAGTATGTGTAGTTAATGGGCTAAAATTAAAATTGCCATGTCTTCCTTTGTCTGGAGAAGTTTCATCACTGAATTTAAACATGAGGAGAATAATGAAGTGAAGAAAACTTTTTTCCCCAGACAAATTTGAAAACAGCAGTGTGGTGTGAGGGAATGACCTTGCATGTTTCACAAACTTAAATCGGCTCCTGCTGGCAGCATGCTGTTGAAGGGCAGATGAAAATCCTGCTGTTATCATCAGGGATTGCAATCACTGTCGCAGAGCTTGTGCTGTCTGCAGGAGCAGCAGCAGCAGAGTGCAGATTTGAAATCAGTGTTGTCTGTCAAGAAAGAGATTTCTCTGTGAGCTGGAGTGGTTTGAAACATGCACATCCCTCATCTGAGTTTTGTCAGTTTGAGCAGATCCGCAAGCAGAACTGCTGCATCAGCACTTTCCCTGAAAAAGCTACAGAAAGACACTTGGGTAGCATTAGGGAAGATGGATCTGTCCTGTGCAAGGAGGGAATGACCAGGTGTGTGGGTGCAGCCAGTGCTCTGCAGAGAAAGTGGGGTGGTGGGTGTAGCAGCAGATTAAAGTGGCAACATTGGCGTCAGCTGTTCTTGATGGGGCAACTGCGGATGTGGTGCTGGGACCTCATTATATCCCTTTCTTCCAGGCCTGGTCTGTTTTTTCCTATGTGAACTGCAAGGATATCAGTCAGCAGAACAGCCTGACTCTTTACTATATGATGTTCTCCCTTACCCAGGATAATTTTTTCTCAGGTTACATTGGGTTTAGGAGACAATAACTGTTGCAGTAAAACTAAGGGCAGCTCCAGCTTCCTGGGTAATCTAATGCTCTGAGTTACAGATAGAGGAAAAGGGCAAGTTCGTTACCGGATAGGAGCACAGGACTTGGTAGCATGGGATTCATTAATATTTTTTAATAATGGATTGTTACTAAACAAATATGTGTAGCACAAAACAGTGACATTTTTAGCTCTGCATTTATATCATTGTAGCTGAAAAGCAAGTAGAAGACAGTAAGCTGAACAGATCTGCCAGTTTACTCAGTAGCATGATGTAGTTGGTGTGAGTGTTCATATAATGGCCTCCCTTGCTTAAACCAGAGTGCCCTGTCTTTCTAGCCCTGTTTGTTTGTCCTACCTTTTCTGATCCTTGTAGCCTGGGACCTTGCTCCCTCCAGATCACAGACCTTGATGCATTTATACTTTCCAAAGATTATATAGCAAGGAGAATACTGTGTGTTTCAGAACTTTTTTTCAGTTTCATTTTTAACACAAAGTTGATGATTATAAGTGAATGTAGAGTTTAGATAAGTTTGAAACTGAAAGCTATATATAGCATTTGGACATCCATACTGATACTTTAGGAAAAGATTCAGATCATGTTTCAAACAACTAAATTTAGGCATTCACATGTAGGTGTCCAGATGAACTAGGTGTCTAAGCTGTCATTATTGTCAATAGTTAATTAGTCAAAGGCTTAATACAGTCATCTTAGAGAGCTACCGGTAGGTGTTTACAGCAGTCAAATGCATCTGTACTGCTGTAAAAATATTCTCTCCCTTTCTGCTTGGCCTCTTCTAATGCTGCTTGTTAAAGATTTCCTGCAAGACTTCACCTGGTACCAAAGCCCAGAGGGATAGGCCTTCCTTTCTGGGGTTACAGGGTTGGGTTGTTTTTTTTTTGCCACAGCCAATAGAAAAGACTAATAAAACGCAGCCTTCTTAAGCAGAAGTTATTAGGTGTTAATTTGTGAGAAGAGCTACACTATTGAGATACGCTGCTGCAGGCAAAAAATAAATTCCATTAAATTCCAAGAAAAATAACAGTTAATTCTAAACAAGTTTGTCTAGTACAAAAATGCATTTTTGTCCATATTAAAAATTAGCTGTTCATAAGGTTTAATCACATTTTGTGAGGTTTGAGTGTTCTGTGATCTGCAAATCTTCAGCACTTAGCCTTAGAAGAAGTTGGATATCACATCACCCAGTATTCGGGTAGCAACAGCACTGGAACAGAAGTGTGCCCAGTGCCTGTGTTCCTGGAGGGAGGTAGAGGAAGGAAAGGAGAGATACAATAGGAAATGTTTCTACATCATGTTGTCCAACACATAGAACGCCAAAATTTTTTGGCAGGAAGTGTAGCAAAGGAGATGTCTATGTGTACCCTCTGCTTAGATAACCCCCTTAACTTTATGCAGGTTTTCCTTCCTGGAAGCCATGTCAGCATTTTACTGGATGCTCCATCCTGGAGATATATGCCAATGGAATCAACTGAAAGCCCTTAGAAAGTCAGAGAAAGATCATAAGGGACTAATACTGGTCCCACCACTATTAACACTGCGTTTGTAAGCAGGAGAGCTGAGATTGCTTTCTGGTGACCAGACTGTTCAACAAGGCAATAAAGTCTGTCAGATTGCAAGGAGTGGCCCTCACAGGCCTCTCAGGACACACACTGACCATCAGCATTAGTTTCTGATTAACTGTCATCACAGATTTGGGGTTTTTACATGTATCATGTTCCAGGCTCCATGGAAATTCTTTGAAGAATTCATCCTATTATGTTTTCAGATTGCATTGGAAACTTATAATGCTATATTCTGTCTTTAAAAGCCGTCAGGTTATGGATTCCTTTCTATGAATTTTTGATAAGGTGGTCCAGAAAAAGGGAAAGAAGTAGCTATCTGCCAACTAATCTCTTGAAGTCTGTATTCACTGTTTAAATGCTTGCTTTGTAGAGCTAAACCAGATCATGCAAAAACTCCCAGCAGATCCATGAATAAGAAATGTATTTTGGCTTATACATTATTTACTGCTGCAAAGCTTCTGCACTTTTTATGAGAAAATAGATCCTAGTTTATTAAAAGAAGAAAAATTCAGTAATTAAAATTTTTTCATTATTTAGTTTCATCATTCACTTCTGTCTCTTATGCAAGAGTTATTTTAGACAAACCAAACTTGCAAATCTCTGTGTTTCCAGCAGCTGGTCTTGGAATTAGGGTTTCTTTTGGGACAATGGGGAAGAAGTCCTTGGGGTCTTGCACACAGTTATAGATGCACCTGCTGGATCAGCCGGGCTCCCCTGGTCCAAGGGATGTGTGTGCCACCATGCGGCTCTGTTTCATGTCATCCAGCCTCTTTGGAGCCTCATCTCCTTTTAGAAAATATGAATATGTATAAAACAGTTCCCTGGTTGGTGCAGCTTGAGTGGGGAACTAAGCAGAAGATTGCATATGTGTACACAGCGTAGAATTTACCTGCTTTAATCTAGAGAAGTCTCATTTCACTTCACCATGGTAAGCTTGATATGCTGTGTTTCTGGAGCCTACCTATTACACACAGAGGTATCATTTTTCTTCCTAATGAGAAAAGCTTAAACAACTAGAATACTGTTTGCCTCGTATTTATCTGCTTTCTGAAGTTCTGCAAGCATGATCAGAGAATATAACAAAAATGTAGATAAAACTTGAGTAACATTATGGAACTATCACCAAAAAAAGGTAGAAACAATTTAGTGAATGCTAATCTTCAAATGCAATCAGTCCAGCAACAGTATCAAAAGAAATACCGGGTTTTTTCTAGTCTTAATATTTTCTCAAAAATTACATAACAACCTTAAAGGAGAAGAGAACAATTATTGTTCTTTTGAGAGCACATACACTAAAATGTGAAAGTGAGTTTTCTGTGCTGTGTAATATTATTCTGATAAGGGGAAAAATGATTAAAAGGAGTAAAATAGTTTGTGGTTTTTCTTTTTAACCTATGATTCACTACAGAACATCTTCCAAGGTCTTGTATTACTTGTTACAGGCACTTTTTAATGATGATTCATAGCTTTGACAATTCAGCCTATTGATATGAAAACCACTTTGCGCAAATGCTCTGTGCTCTTTTGTTCCACTGACTATATGCAAACCCTTTCTTATATCTCTCGGGATGCTCCACTTCTTGAACTTTGGAATTTCAAGCTGTAATCATCTGTTTAATCGATACATTTTATAAAACAACAGTGTTTTAGGATTGTTGTCTGCTGCTCCAGGCACTGCTAACATAAGGAATGACAGTGCTTTTGTGGGTTTCAGTTCAAAACAGTGTTTTTACTAGCTGTTGCAGAAAACTACAATTACATTTCTTCGTGTTTACATTCTGGATATGTTACAAAATGACTATAATTATGTAGAAAAGAAAGTTATGATTATATGGGGGTTTTTTTTTACCTTTCAAAACTATAAAATATTATAATAACATTGCATGTCTGAGTTACTGTCACAGAAGAGTATGAGTTTCCTTCTGGCCCTAAATCAGGCTATTTATGGTTGGTATATTGCAGGGCAACCTTTGCAGGTTGTAACCATTGCAGTAAGCTGTCCAGGGTCTACATGATGAGCACAATGCGTGATTTAGAGACCTAATAGGAACAAAAGAAAAATAGCTTTAGAATATGTTATCTTTGTATAAAATGTATTAGCAAAATAGCAAATTAGCAAGCAGACAGAACCTTTGAAACATTGAAATGAGGCTGAATTTGTCTGTCTAGCCTGGCAATCCACACCTCATTCAAATCTGACCCCCAGCTAGATTTTCATCACTGACAAAATCAAACACGAATCTTTGTATTATTGACCAAGAAAGAAAAGCAGGTGAGCAAATTCAGTATGTGTATATTTTAAACTGTTGCCTGAAAAGGCAAATTAGGTTTTCTTGCATTAATTACTTCCATACTTTCTTGAATAATAAAAGTTTGGCACTTGTGACACTGGTGAAATAGTTTTTTAAATGAAAAACACTCTTTGACCGGACCAGTTCTCGTACCAGTTCTATCAAGGTGCAAGCGTAGGACCAAGGAGAGAAACAGAGCAAAAAGCTTTCCTTTAATAGAGTCATAGACATGACACATAGCCATGGGAGATTCACAGCTTCTAAACCAAACAAAGTTAATACTTCTGACAAGCGGTAGGCAAGTACACTGGGTGCCCGGGGCTTTGCTCTCCTTGGTGGGGAGGATACGTGTCCTGCTTAAAATTGCTGCAACCCAAGGAGCCTCACTGTGTGTAACTAACTTTTGAGTCCTAGATAGGGGGGTGATGTCAGATAAGTCATCTAATAAATGCTTCATTTGGGTAATGGAACCCAAAAGGACATTTCAGAAACTTGTCTCTTTAAAAGGTTTTTTGTAGTGCAACTTTTGTTTGAAACCTTTTTTCTTCTCTCTTATCAGCTTAGTTTTCCCTGTAAGTGTAGACTTCAAAATTTAACTGGGGAAAAAATGCAGAAAAGCTTCTTTTCTAATGTCAAGATAATCTTTTATACACAAAACCTAGAGGATAACGATATGAAAGCTACCTCAAAAACTGGGTCACTCATCACTCTTCTTAAGAAAAGTTATATTCCATTCTTACAGTACATCAGAAGAAAACATAGTACTTTGATAGGAGTAAAAAAACACTGCTAAAACAGCAGGATAGATTTCAAATTATTTTTATTATTCCAATCCACCCTGTTTCTCTGAAGTTTTATTCTGGAAAACTTTTTTGAGGAATGAACCAGGTGAACTCTTTTCTACTATTCTTTCTTCCTAAATGCTAATAACTTTATTTGTATCTCAAGTCATAAAGCTACTTAACTTTTTTTCCCAATTACTGCTGTGGGTTTTCTGGGCAACTGAAAATTTTTCCAGACCACATTCTGTGTTGCCATTTCTTAATCTCTGTGAGAGTGATTATCTCAGTCTATAATAATGGAGGCACAGTGCAGAATTTCTTATGCCCTCTTTGCACTTATGCTCTGCCTGGCTCAGGGTGTGGATACTGAATGTACTTATATGTTAATTTAGCACTTCTGCTCCCCCAGAGAAAAGCTAAAGAAAGTTTGAAAATTGGGGTGGGAAAAAGCATTTCTTTAGGAAATGAATGCAGCATTTTTTAGGTCAGACCCTCATTAGTGGAAATCAATGTATCATCGTTGACTTCCATGAAGCTATGGCAAATTACATCAGCTCAGAGTCTATATACAGTGATGATATTTGCATTTGTTGAAGCTTTGAACAAGAGCTGTAAAGCCATCATATGGAACAGATTTATTGCACTGGGAGTTCTTAAGACTTTCTCTTTGGAGTGTTTGGAATTTGCAGTTTTTCAGATTTTCAATAATGCTATGAAGTAGCATATTACTTGTTCTGCTGGGATTTCCTGATTAGCAATGCTGAGCAGGAATTATTTTGAATGTAATGTGAACTGCTGCACCTCTGTCCATTTTGTACATTTTAAAATTAATCTTTTTGATCAGAAACGTGTCTATAGAAATTAATTAAATGACCACAGCTGTTACACCTGAGTTCCTGAACCTGAAAGTTTGTTCATGCAAGTACTCATTTGAGAGGTATAATTAATTTGCATAAATATATTTGCAAATAAGAAAATTCTTTTGCCTTTCAGCAAAACTAGCTTGAAAAGTTCAAAATTTTGATCACCAAAAATACAGGAAAGTGTTTCTCCTAAATTGTTTTCCTTTTTTTTGACTATCTTTAATGTTCGGTTTCTTTAATGGCACATCATCATTGTCCATATGAGACACCACAGGGCTTATAACCAGTGGACAAGCTGAGCTTCAGAAAAACGTGCGTGAAGGTTATTTGCATGCTGTAACAGCAACAAGTCCAAGGCCACAGCCTTCTATGCTGGAGAAGTCAGTTTTAGGTGATTTGAGTTGTCTGTCCCACATGTGTCTAGAGAAGAGAATGAAAACAATGAATAAGCACTTTCTGGACACAGGTCTTCTCAAATATTGATTTAAGAATGGTTCTTTCTGTGTACTCCTGAAAGTAGTCCTTCTAAGCAGAATAAACTTGACAGATTAAACCTCTTTCTCAGACATCAATCAGTCCCTACCTGCACGGAGACTGTACTTGCTCAGGACAGGGTTAGAGGACATGGCTGCAAATATGTCTATAACTAGTCAGTTTTTAATTCAGTTCTGCCTGTTGCCTTTCCCATTGCCTTTATCTTGATGCTTCAAGAAAAACAGAGGTAGAAGTGGAAGATTTGCTGAATGTCAGGAGTGTCACTTTATCATGAGTGGAAGGGAGCATAGGAACCAGAGCTGACATTAGCATTTCAGTAGACAGTAGGCCCACAAAATTATTTCTGTTTCTGGCATCCAGCTGCCTCTGGCATCCATTGGGTCTCTGTTTCCCCATCTGGGGAATGGCCATTGATGATCTTTTTGGGTCACACGTTATGCCAGATCAACGCAGTCTACCAGTAATCCGTAGCTGGTGGTCATGCAAAATTAATTTAAGGGGGAATTGTAAGAAAACAAGAGAGCTCTCTCTTTCCATGAGCACCTCCTTTAAAAAGATGGTGTATTGCTGATGGGTTTTTGTTTTGTGTTTTTTCAGTGTTGCCAGTGCTCTTGATTTGATTGTAAGCCCAATGATATTTTGTGGTCTTTTGTAAAGCCCAGAGTTAAGTGAGCGTATAAGAACCTCAGTTTCATGAAGAAAGAATTAAAATAAACGTCATGTTGTAGGAAAAATAAAACCCAGAAAGCACACCTTGATTGCAGGGGGAAGGCTTGGTCACCCGAAAAGAATAGGAAATAATGCCTCATTTGTCACAAGGGGGGGCGGGGGGGAATCTTCTTTTCCTATTTTATTTCAAAGGAGTTTTTTCAGCTGCAGATGTTTCTTTGTGCTACAGCGGTGGTGAGTAACTCCTAAGAAAATTTATATTCTCATAGAATCATTGAGGTTGGAAAAGACCTCAAGGATCATCAAGTCCAACCCAACACCACTTAACTCACTAAACCATGTCCCACATGGCACCCCATCTACACGTTTCTTGAACACCTCCAGGGACGGTGACTCCACCACTTCCCTGGGCAGCCTGTTCCAATGCCTGATCACTCTTTCACTGAATAAATTTTTCCTAATATCCAGCCTAAACCTCCCCTGCTGCAACTTGAGGCCATTTCCTCTTGTCCTATCACTTGTTACTTTAGAG
>VZTO01020458.1:23256-34340 GCA_013400615.1 Syrrhaptes paradoxus
TTCTAGGAGAATGCTGTGGGACACGGTGTTGAAGGCCTTGCTAAAGTCCAAGTAGATGACATCCACGGCCTCTCCCTCATCCACTAGGCAGGTCACCTGGTCATAGAAGGCTATCAGGTTGGTCAAGTTCCTGTCATGAACCCATGCTGGCTGGGCTTGATCCCCTGGTTGTCCTGTGCATGCCGTGTGAGCACACTCAAGATGAGCTGTTCCATGGTCTTCCCCAGTACAGAGGTCAGGCTGACAGGCCTGTAGTTCCCCGGGTCCTCCTTACAGCTCTTCTTGTAGATGGGTGTCACACTGGCAAGTTTCCAGTCTTCTGGGACCTCCCCTGTTAGCCAGGACTGTTGATAGATGATGGAGAGTGGTTTGGCAAGCTCCCCTGCCAGCTCCCTTGGTACTCTTGGGTGTGACTCTCTGCATGTCTTTAAAGCTCATGGGTGGCATGTGGAGCTAAATCAGTGCTCTTCAGGTCCAGTTTGTTAACTTCGATTAGGGGCTAGCAGAGTCTCTGCTTAACTTCTTGTATCCTGTTTGCAGTCTCTCTGTGCAAGTATTCGCATTTACACAAGTGGAAGTCTTTTACTGGGAAAGGCTCAGTAAGGTTCATTTTAAGGCTTCATGACTCCGCCATGTAGTTTCATAGATCAATTAGGGGATGTTATGGCTGAAAACTAGAGCTGAAAGAGAAGATCTATTGGCCCGGTTTTGTGACCAAACCAACTTTCTCTGCATCCACAGAAGCTCCACCACTCTTCCGCGCAGCCTGCTGAAACATTATCACAAGTGGCGTTATTTCAGTACGTTTACAGTTTCTGCTCATTTAAAGTTCTTGTGTTGATGTTGCTATCCTGGTGCCTGACCACCCTAAAGATGTACACTTAATTTCCAAAACTGACATGCATTAAAGGTATGTGATTGCTCACTGACACTAATTAGCTTCTATAAAAAAACAAAAGGTTTTTCAGATAGTGCTGATCTTGATATATCTAAGAGAAATGCTTTTCAAGCATTCCTCTTCCTTTCTCAGTGAAGTGACTTCTGTCACTCACTTGCCTATCCTTGACAATCTTCATTTATCATATGCCTCTTTTTCAGTTGTTTTCCCCAGCCTATCAGTTTCAAGTGATGAAACAGCACAAGTCAAAGGCAGCAATTCTTGGTGGTCTGTTCTAGAGGATCTGGTTTTTTTTACCAGAGCTGGTAAACCCATGTGCATAGAAATAACACAGGAAAAGTGAACAGCTTAAAATGACCCTGTTTTCATTTCAGTTGCTTTCTTAATTTTTAATGAAAGCTGCCCCTCTTTTTCTGAAGATTTTTTTTACATAACTGTCTAGTTTTTAAGCAGTGTTGGATAAAGAAGATCATATGTAGATGTAAAACTGAACATCAGAGTTAACTCTGTATTTTGCTGGATTGATACTGTTCTCATTCTTCCAGATAACCACAAAGAGCAGCAGATCACCTTAGAGCAGATTGTAATTCTTTTTTTCTTTTTTTTTTTTTTTCATGAGAGAGGATGGTATATTGAAGCTGTCTGAACAATGATGGGTTTTTTTTGTAGTCTTAAGTAAACATGACCATGGGGAGGAATTATCTTATCCCAATAGGCCTGATGTTGGTCATGTTTGCACCAAAGTAAATCAAGAACAATTTTACCAATGTCAGTACAGCCACATCAGTAAAATTCTAGTGGGAGTATGGAATATGGCACAGTATGTCCGTAAAGAATAACAGAAGATTGCAGTGGGAATTGTGCTGGTGTATCTCTGCAGGAAATCAGTGGAATTTGGTATTTTAGATGGTTGAATAAAATAAATTTCTAGTTTTAATTAATCAGGGCTGGCTGAGTTAATTAATCTGACATGTGACAGGAGAACACTGTGAAACTTCAACTATGTCATCTGAAACTGAATACCTCTGCTCTGGAAAGGAAAAATCACTTTTCAAATCTGCTGTTAATATGATAATGGTTGGCAGCATTTGGGCAGGATGGGAACTTACATAACAGCAAATTGGAAATAGAGACGGCTGCTCTATCTCAAACGCTGCTGTTATGTGGTGCAGAGCAATTCTTCCAGTGTATGTTTTTGAAGGGAACCAGGAAAAGGCCAGATAATTTTGTTAGCACAGGCAACTTTTCTGCATTCTTCATGGCTGACAGTGTCTTTGCTCAAAGTGCAGAACTCATTTCTGAAGAGGTGTCTGTTTAGACTGTTTAAACAACTAACTGGGTAGTGATAGGCTGCTTTTATGGGCTGCACAGACACACTGTGCATCCATATTCACAGCCCTGCCTCATGCACCTGGCAGCTGGTCCTTGGCATGCCTGTGGAAAGCTCCCATCTCTCCACCAGCTGCAGGCACTGCACACTGCTGCTGCAAGTGCCAGGATTGAGGAGGGGTAGGCAGGCAAGGTACTGAGATCAAAGGATGCTGCCTTTGATGGAGGGGGGTTAAATCAGATCTCAGGAGGTTCAGGGCAAGATCCCATTATTTCCAGTGTCTGCCTGGAAACATACTAAAACCCAGAACATCCCCTTGCATTGAGATGATGTGAGACTGCTGAAGACACAGATGAAACAAATAAGCTGTGCAGTCAGAGAAATTAGAACTGGAAAATAATAATTCATCTATTTTATATGCTTAGGAGTTTAGGAAGAGAAAGTGGTCAAGGAGAGACATTTAACTAATTTTATAATTAGCGTGTGCTTCATTTCTAAATGACAAAAAAATTTAATGGGCAAAAGTACTGAAAAGATAAGCCATCGTGATACTTGTGTTGAGAATGTGTTCACTGCTCTCAACAGTGCACAGCTTTGTAAGTCAGCTCAGGTCCATGAAGCAACATTTGCATGAGGCTGCCCTTCCTCTGGAAAGCTGACAGGGTTAAGACTCTTTGGGTCATGGGCATACAGTCTGGTTTGGGATTCAGAGTACTGCTGTGTGGATTTCACTCAGAAAGGTAAGAAACTCTTTCCTCCTAGCAGTTCCCAGCATTTTGAGGGAAGCAGGTCTGCAAGCAGCGTTTGATCTGTCAGAGGAACCATGACTGCTGCTCAGCAGAGTGACCTGGGGGAAGTAAAAGAGACTGGGTGCCTCTTGTCCCACCTCCCACTGAAAGCAGGACAGTCACAAAGCAGGTAGCTCAACCTCCTCCTGTTGAGTTCTGAGTATCTCGGATAATGGAGATTCCACAACCTCTTGGGCAACCTGCTCCAGCTGGCCGCTTTCAAGGTGAATTTTTTTCTCTTTTCATTCAGCCAGAATTTCCTGTGTCACATGGTGTGGATTGTGCTCCTTGCCCTCCCACTGTGCACCTTTGAGGAGAGTCTGGTTCCATTTTTTCCATGCCTTCCTCTGAGGTGACTGTAGACCACAACAAGGTCTCTCATTAGCCTTCCCTTCTTAAGGCTGGACAAACCCAGTTCTCTCATCCTCTTCTTATATGCTGCAGCTCCAGTAACGCGTCTTCTGGTGGTTTTTCTTGCCTCTTTCTAAAAAAAGTCCAGATAACTGGAATATTTGGAAGCTGCAGCTAAGAGGATAGGACACATGACCAAATATACAGCTACGCTCACACTGCCTAACATTAAAATAAAGAAGACCTTGCCTGTGAGCTTGAGCTCATGGATTAGGAAATACAGAATAGCCATGACATAGGACCTAAGAATCCTTCATGGTGGTTTTTCAGCTGTTTTCTCTGATTCACAGAATGTAAGCCAAGCACTACATGCTAAGATGTAGTAAGCAGCTGTGAAGAAATGGAACAGCTAATATTCAGGTTTTGAAGGGAAAAACTTCCACAGCACGTACCATAATGTATGCTGATTTTACCCTCTTCCTTTTGCAAGTAAATAATTAGTATTATGAATACATGCACATAAATGCATGTAGACATAGAAATACATATATTATAGGAAATATCTTCATAACAAATGTCTACTTTTTAAATATAGGCACCTTAACTACATTTATGAAATCTTTTGACAGGGTTGTCACTTTGTAGTGTGCCAGGTAGCAATTTGTACTGAATAACTATTGCAGAGCTGGTGCACAAGAACCCACAGAAATTGTGAATGATATGTATGTATTGCATGCATGGTGTATATATGGAATAGGATGGATGAAAGGCATATACATTCTCTTTAGTGGTACTTTGAACAGTGCTCAGGCATAAATGAGGTATTGTTTGTTGTACATACCACTGTTGAAGGGTACTTTGAGAAAATTTGTCCGTGGTTATTTTATTCTTGTTTTTCTTATTAAGCATTTATTACAATAGAACCTTGTTATTTCAGACTACAACTTCAAGAGATTTACTGTACATTTCACACTTTTTTAAAAAGTAATTTTAGTTTGAGAAGTCTTTTAATTTGTGACTTTCTCAGTGTAAACACACTGCAGTAGGTTGACACCACAGTAATGTGTTACTCAGCATAGAATGATGATGCCACTTTTGACTGGCAGTTAAACAGGAGAAGTGGGAGGTTTGTGCTTATTTTGGAATGTGGACACATGAGCACAATGTGTTTACCAACCTCTATTACACATTAATGCAAATAGTCTAAGCTGTATTTTATCATACTCAAATTTGAGTTCAAAAGGAAAAATGTTTCTTTTTAAAAATGCAGGTTGCTAGCATTCAGCTTTCTGGTGGCAAATTATTGAGCTGCTTGAAATTCATTCCATCCTCAAACCAAAATTTAACTCCGAACTAAAAAGCTGGTGATAAACACAGTGGTGTGGTGGTCGTGATGACATGCCATGGCTTCTCATGTCTCTAAAACATTTTGAATAACAGCTGAATAAATAACATGTGGCATGTCAAAATTTGCAAGAATAGAGGGCTGTTTTCCTGAGCGTAATTGTGCTTCATACATATGTGGCAGGTGAAAAAAGCAACCTGTGGAAATTCCTCCCAGATTTCAAGAGTTCCTGGGCTGCGCATGGTCAGCTCTGCAGGTCTCTGCTGGAAGGCTTCTCAGTTCTACTGCCCTAAGGCCATCTGTCAGAAAGGCTTACCCCAGAGATACAAACGCTAGAAGCTCTGGTTTCTTAGAAGTTGGGCAGTCTGATTGTCCGAGTTGAACATAGGCTTAGGAATTTTGGGTTATTTTGAAAATTGTTTTCACTGAGCAGAAGGAAACCAGGAGGTGAAAATCTGTGTAAATGAGAATCTCAGACATTTCAGCTATTGCATGGTTTTTTTCTTCTTTGTCCCCAGTCACATAATTATGGCACTCTGCATGTGTTTTCATGGCATTAATGGCAAGTTCATTGTTTTTGTAGGGACCAGCTCTGACTCTGATTTGAACCTGCCAGAGCAACCTTGTCACTTGCTACGAGGACACCCTCTTCACTGCCATGGAAGCAGCTATAGCTGTTCTCTGTGCTGTTTTCGCAGCAGTGTCTTCAAGGAAATGTAGCCGGTTGGCTGCTTCTTATTAATTCTAACTTTTACACAGGTTTCAGTTAAAATACTGAGTTGTGAAATGCTTTAGAAGGACACACATTAACTATTATACCATTAACTTGTTTTGTTAAATTGTATTATTAATTGTATTATTAAAACTATTATATTATTAAATTATTAATACCTGGATGTGTGCTCAAAATAGTACCAGACCAAACAATGAAGTATTATTCATTCAGTCTTAGTCTGATCTTTGATCAGATCTTTGGTGTTTAGACTTACCTCAAATAGTTACTACTTCAAGAGATAAGTAAAAGAGAAAAAATGTCTACCCTTGGAGATTTAGTGCCTTCTGTCTCACTTTGTTGAAGCAGCATGTATGATTCAGCTGTCATGGTTTAAGCTAATTAGTTGTATTTTACATTGTAACAAATTACATGTATGCCCATGACCAGTTTTTTGTCTATTATTTGAGGGAGGGTCACTTTCATGTGTGAAGAAAGAGGAGGTCACTTCTTAAAATGTGTAAATGCTTAGTTTCTATTTTTGGAACTAAAAAAAAATTATTTATTTTTAAATTCTGCCTTTTCAGAGCCAGGAGACTCTTGTCTTTTCACTTTTTTTATCCTATTTCTTGCAGAGTGCTTTCTTGTACTTCAAACACACAAAAAAAATGCACCTAGCAGTTTCAGAGAAGGAAACCAGCAAATCAACTCAAGTTCATTATTAAGAACAAACAAACAAATACAGCCTTCAGCAGATGTTACTTTTTGGTGTGCCTTGACTTATGATTTTTAACGATTGGAGTCCACAATACTGGGCACTGGTGCAGCCACACAGCTATGCGGTGGTTAGCTGCCCTTGGTAGGAGTGGGAACCAGTTCAGCCTGGAACAGTGCAAACCTCTATGCAGTGCAGGTGACTCCTCTTGAATAGTTTCTGAGAGACAATATCCTTTGCTTTGAGTTCAATGAGCTTTTGAAATCTGCATCAACTGGTTGTTCTCTTATAGTTTAGCGCTTCTCTCCTGTCTCTTCACTAAATGAATGGAGAAAAGGCAGGAGGTGCATCATAAGGGCATATGGGAAGGTGTGAGAATCACAGCTGGCTGGGTTATGGTCAACAACTGTGTAAGACAGAAGGTGTCAGGCCTGGTAAAGTCTAGTTCCTACTGCCTATGGGAAGTGATGTCCATGGGAACTATGATCAGGATGATATCCAGAATATGTGGGGAATCAACTGGCTCATTTCAAAAGGGAGCCCAGGAGCAAAGTAACTTGAGGCAAGTGTCCTTTTGCCCTCTTGTGCAGCATGGATACCCCTATGGATCCTGGGCACAGAGTCTGAAAGGACACATTGGCCAAAGAACGTAGTCTTAAGTAAAGCACATTGAAAATGGACAGTCGCTAAATAAAAAATCTGTCGTGTCAGCACAAACATAGAGCTAAATTAGAAATCAAATTTAAAAAAAAATGATGCTGCTCTACTTAATTTGATTTTTCACTTCATATGTATCATAAACTGTTTACAATAAATAAATTTATGACATTTGTGATCATTATATATAATTACATATATTGATAATTGCATATATTCCTTGTTGAATTGTGGCTTTTATTGGGAGATCTGTCATTCCTGAAACTTATTGTTTATAATCAATATGAGATTTCATGAAATAACAGGAGAGAAATCCTAAGTCTGAAAACAATCTCTTCTTGGCAGAATATGTGTTTTTCTTTAAACTGAATAGTATACATTTTATAAATAAGTCTACACACTGTCAATACATTATTGACCAATCTTCTTAAGCCTGATGGGAAACCAGTCCATTCTGCAGTTACAGAATGCCTATGAAATTATAGGGCTTCCAGCAACATAATTCTTAGGGAGCTTGAGTACTGCACTGGAAAATTTTAAGTTATTTAATTCATGTAATACATGTATAGCAAAGAGGAGAAATGTATGTATGAAGCTTTCCTCCAAAAGTGTTTTCAAATCTTCCTCCTTTTCTCTAAAACCTCAAAGGTAGTGAAGATTGTCAAAGCAGAACCTCTAAGAATACACTGTATTTTCGTCATGATCAGCTTAGCTGAAAATTCAGAACTCAGAACATGACTTATTTGGACATGTCAAGAGCCCTTGAGAGCTCCCTCTTAAAGAGTTTATTGCATTTCCTTCCCTCGCTGCCTGTGTCACACATGCAAGTGATGGCAAGCACTGTTTGGATCTAATGCTACAATCTGTACCTCTAATTATCACTAACATCAAAGGAATCAGATCCTTCTGATTTCCAAAGTCCCATTCACACATTTGAGAAAGGAGTTCATTTGACTCCTTCATGTAACTGTTAATCTCATTTCCATATATTCTTAGTTTGCAGGGAAGTTTTGCAGGGCTGGTATGTTTGGTTTTTTGTTTTCTGGAGTCAAGCTATTAGTTTTCAAAGATACAGTTCATGAGACTGGAGTGATTTCACAGAGCAGTAGTTGAAATGTTTTATTAGTTATTTTAGCTCAACATTTACTCTATGAAACTGAGCTGTCGAAGGAGGGCTTTTGGGACACTATCAGTGCGGTCTAATGTATGAGCTCAAATTATTGCATCATTATAATATGCTGCTTGGTGTCTTTTGCCATTGATTTGCCTACATTTTTTAAATTGCTCAATCAGAAGCCATTTGGCTGATAAATTATTAACAAATAAATATTTCTGATAGAAAAACAAGTAATTCAGCATTGTAAATCATGTATTGTACAGGCAACAGCAGTACAGAAGTAAACCGCTCTTGAGCCAAGTAAGTAGTTTATGGAATGCAGATGGAAATAATGTAGTGAGATAAACACTTAATTGCAAAGAAAGGGCGGCAGTAATTTTCCTAGACTTATACCAGATTCTGCAGTTTCTGCATTGTACATTTCTACTTTTTTTTTTTTTTGGTTCACCAAACATACAACAACAAAATTTAGTTTCAAGTGTACAAAAGCATCCACACTTGTTAGATTCTGACCATACTGTAAGGTGCCCAAGCTGGTCATTCTTTGTGAAGTTCCTGTAGAAAGCTTTTGATTTAATTCTGCTTCTTCACTCAGAAGTATTTTTTTCCTGACTAATAGAATAATTAGAGAGTTAATGTCTTTTGACAGGTCACATCGACACTGATGATTTTGAGGCCTTAGCTGTATTCAGAATTCCTTGGGGCTTGATTTACTTTGAAAGAAAGTAGATATGTTCATGTCTCGAAATTGTAGTACAGGGTTTGCAGTTAAATACCATATTCACATTTGTGTCTGCATCCCATTTCTTCAATGTGGAGGCATAGATAGATTATAAAAAAAAAAAAAACAAAAAAACCCCCCAGAAAATATAAGAACTGTCAAACAATTCTCACTAAATACTATTAACATTTTCTCCAGATGAGTCTGTCCTTGTTCTCAGTATAAAAGTAGTTTTTCCAGTGATTTACAAGATGGCTGTAAAATACATTTCTGGTCAAGGTCAAGGCTAAAAGGCAGTAGAGTAGCAGTAGCATGTGCAGTGTAATGCTTCTTGCCAGTAAAGATATAACATTCTTTTTCCTGTAGACCACTCAACATATGTGTAATTAGCAATTTTCGGTTATTGGGAAAAGTTTTTTGGGGGGCTTACTGTTGTGAGACACGTTTGCTGTAATTTTCCTTCCCTTTCCCCCCTAACCCGTACTGCAGATTCCAGGCTGCCAATGTTTACAAGATCCTGCGTATGTTCACAAACTTGAGTTGGCAAGCACTGCCTCTGGGGCCCTACAGCACAATATTCCTTTTCGGTCTTAAATAGGGAAACTGTTTTCTTTATTGTTTTCTTTTTCAAATATGCAATAAGTGTCTTCTCTTTGTACAGACTCGGCGAGTTGTTCATCATTTCAGCAGAGATGTCTGGTCTTTCCATCTGCACACCCAGAGTTGCTTTATCTCTTCGCTGGTCTTTTCACTAAACATTAAAGACTTCCTGAGACTGAACAGTGGAACAGATGAGTTGAATTCTTCCTGAATGTTCTCCATCAAAAGTAGATGTACTGGACTTTCTGGATGTGCATAAAGACACAAAAGGTTAGTGTCTTCCTTAAAAGCCTGAGGTTTCAGGACTGTTTCATTTAACCAATAATAGTGCCGATTATGTTTCAATTTGTTGCTTAAACATAACCACAGATGGAAAAAATGGTGATTGACATCGCACATGTTGAGGTCATGCTTTTAACTGCCACAGAATAAATGCACTTAGTGAACTGGTGCAACTCAATGCCCTCTAAATGACTTGGTGGCCGACAAGAACAAGCTCTACCCACACTTAGCTAAGCTTGATTGCCATTAGCCATTTTTGTGGTATTTCTTCTAAGCTTAGGTCTAGTGCATTGCAATCACACTCATCTGATTTATGACCAGTCAAAAGGGAATGAGAAAAGTATTCTACTTACTTCTGTTCACAAGATGGTCCTTGTTTACATAAGTCAATGAAGATGAGGGGTAGATGTTTGTCCACCTGTGTGCTTAGTTGTTCTAGATGTGTGGGCTTCAGGGGAATGCTGAAGACATACATAACATGTCGGAAAAAAATTAGTTTCTTTCTCAGAGCAGCTATTCACTTCCTGGAAGCTGTGAGATTTTAATAAAGTGCTTTTTCTGTTCCTTGATTTCTGTTAAAATATTACATAATCTATGGTTGTTAATCTGTTACCTCTCTTCCACCTCAGGAAACCACCCTTAATCAGGACAATTCACTGATATAATTTTTCTGTGGTGTGATGAAAAATGTAGAAGAAACCATTCTGTGAACAAATACATGCTCAGAAATGTGGTGGAAAGTGTGTAGGCTTATATGCATATCAAGTCATGTCTCAGACACATAACTGACAAGGAAAGTAGCAAGATCATAAAGATACATCAGGACTTTCATCACCAATCGTTATATAAAAAAAAGTTATGTTTATAATGATGTAGATAATTTAACGGGCAGTAGAGAAAAAAATGAACAGTCATGTAACCTTGATTTTATTCTGTGGTTGCCATCTGTTTTTCATCTTTTGCAGAATATTTTTCAGAATTGTTGTTCTACTTAGGTTTAGGGGAGGAGGCAGCTAAATTATTTTCAGTTTTACTCTGTCAATCTCATCTTACTTGATTCAGACATTTTTAAAAAATAGTTTTACAAATACTATTTGTTCTTATTAAACATCTCCACAACATGTTAAAATGGTTTTAGGAAACCTATTGTCTGAAACACATGGAGCTCAAACTTGATAAAATTAGAACTACACGGATTGAGTTCTGCATTCTCATTTTTGTGGAAGGATTCTAGTGATATCGTCTGAACAACAGCTTTCTAATCAATCTCTTTCTGTCTGCTGCTCCAGCTAGCGTTTCTGTTTACGTTCTAAATTCCTACTCCCTGTATAAACTAAATAGAAGACAAAAATATCATCCCTCATCAAAAGGGATTGTTTCCTCCTTGGCACCAAATGTCTGCTAGAGATAGGAGAAGAAGAGAAAGAAAAAGTAACAATACAGTTTTATTTTATCTAAGTTCTACTAGTTACCAAGAGTTTTTTTAATAGAGTTAGTAGGAATAAGAACATGGATATAAAAATATAGACTCCATTTAAAAGCAGAAGGTTACACAGAATCACAGAATC
>VZTO01020459.1:0-14280 GCA_013400615.1 Syrrhaptes paradoxus
ACTGCACAAATAGTTCTCCACAGAGACTGTTCCTTACATTTGACCTCCTTCCCTCCCTAGTGTAGGATGGCAGAGCATGGCCCTTCTCACGCATTATTGCACGATCTTTAGGCATTTAAAATGGTGATTAAGGTGCAGATATACAATCTTATACAGGGATCTGAAACCTGGACATGAAAAAGAAGTATCTTCAAGGTACAAAAGTTTTGACATCATAGCTTAGAGAAAGTTTTTGAGTATTTGGGAGGAAATTAAAATTACATTTGAAATCCCCTGTCTTCACTGAGCTGAGCAAATGAGCAGAGTGACAGAATGCAGAATCAGTTTTGTATCTCATGGATGGCCAGCTGTGTATTTTTGGATGTTTCTGGCTGATACTTAATGACACCACAGTAGAGGTACAGAGCAAATGCATACCACGTACCCCATAAATAAATACAAACCCTTCAGAAAAGGTGAAAGGATGCTGGCATGACTAAATACCAACACAAGGGGAAAACTGTTATTAAAAGCAAAAAGATATATTTCAGAAAGCTCAAGCAGCCCTGGAAGTATTTGCTAGTTAAGTGTAAAACGCAATAAAATAGGCAAGAAAGATGGAAGAACAAGTAGCAAAAGGCAGGCACCAAAACCCAAGCCCAATGTCAAAACCTTTTAAAAGGCATCAGGAGGAGGAGCACCTTCTAGACAGTGGGCTGGGCCAATAGATACCACCATGTGAAAAGAGAACTCAGAGAAGGTAAGCATCTATCGGAAGGACTAAATAACGTTTTTGTTCAAGGCCCATGAGCTACAATATGTTTTTATGCTGGAATTCTTTTAAGGGAGAATTCATCGAAGTATTTTGCTCAAAGTGTTAGTGGGAGAAATTATGGAACAAACAGAAACTTATCTACAGGAAATTGCCAGGACCAGACAGTATTTACTCAGGGCTTATGAAATTTCAGTTCATGAAATAACAGACATATTAATGTAATAATGAATGATTCCTAAATACCTGGATAAACGTGTGGAGAGGAGTAATTGTATGGAGGCACTAGAAATCTTGAGCCACAGGAAACAAGATGTGCTCCATCTAGTCTGTCTGCACCTTGAAGAGGTGTTATTTGAGCTCCCTTACCACAGGGTCCTAAAGAAACTGCCATTGAATAAAAACAAAGGTCTTTTCAGGGATAAAGAGACAAGAAAGAAGCTAGAGGAGAATTATTAGTAGCAGTTTTATAAGTGTCTGTATCCCCCTCCCCATCTAAAAAAATAATCTAGTATAACTAGAGAAAATACAATGACGAATGTGACAAGGTTGATGAGAGATATGAGATGGCTTACATTCCAGGAGTTACTCATTAAACAAAAGACTCCAGCCTGCAACAGAGACTGCTGACAGGAGATGAAGGTATTTTAGATAAAGGAGCTTGGAGATGATACAAAATAATTGATTGCTAATATCTTTTCATAGGCAAGAATGTAAGTCCTCAAATGAAGTTAACAGAAGCTAGGCTCAAGAGATGATGAAGATGAGGCTCCTCATACACCATGTTAGTGACCTGAGCAGACCCTTACTTCAGGGGGTTGTTTTGAGTGCCAGAAGGCTTAGGGCAGACAAGACATGATCATAGGAGAGAAATCATCTGAGAATTGTTAAATATGTTTTGCTCAAGGGTCCCTGAGCTGCAAGTTGTTGGAGTCTGGGTGAATATTTTTTGGAAGGATCACTATCGCTAGTTTTTAGTTTTGGGCATCTGTCTGGGCTCCTGTTAGGGACTGAGTGTTGGACTTGACAACGTGACCCAATATAGCTACGTTCAGTCTTTCTTCCTACAGTTTACAGATGGCTGCTTCTAATTGCACCTCTTCCAGAAACCACTTATCCTGCTTTGCCCAGACATAATACTTGAGTTGACTTCAGATTTATCATTTAGACTGCTTTATGATCAAATGTAGCACAGAATAAGCAGAAGTCTAGCAGTGTACCCTGTACAGCACTCTCTGTAGCAGCCTTGGTTCAATGGCTGTGGAGAAGGAATTGTAGCTCCAAGTTTACTGTTTCCTAGTCACTAAGGTTTGTTTATCAGCCTTATCTCTTGCATCTGTATAATACAGCACCTAATTAGTTTACTCACATGCTAAGCCTGCATGGCCACTCATCCAGTCTGTGGTAAATGCTACATTAAGATCTTTTCTGGTCTCTGTCCTTGTTGAGCAATATAATTTCCACAGGTCACGTAAGTCATATCAAAGGTCTCCTGTTGTGATTAATGAAGGCTTACACTTACTGCCTCAAAAACACTCTAATAATCACCTTCAAGAGGCTGTCCATATAAGCACTTATCCTCTCTTCAGATAATGTATATACTTTCCAGCTATCTATCAGTTATCACCTAATTGTATCATGTCTGAGCTAATCAAATTTGCGCTTTTTTTTCACACATGGATAAGTGGTATGCTGCTCTGAAGGCCAGCTTTCACCTTTTTAATGCCACTTGGCCTTGATCTTTATAGCACTGTTTTCTGTCTGAACAGTGGTAAAGGGAGAGATAACAGTGAGCAAGCCTAAAGTGCTTAATATGAATTAACCATCAGATAAAAATATACTGCTGAGCAGAAAAACATGGGGTAAATTCTCACTCATTAGAGGCACAATTAGAGGGAGGGAGGAAAAAGTCTGTTCCATATAATTCTGTACTGTATCATGTCAGATTTATTTTGGCACTTACCATTTTTCTCTGTATTGCAGGTACCTCTTTAGTCATACATTTATAACTTGGAGCTAATAAGTGCTATGGTGCTTTCAGGAGTGTAAAACCAAAATTCAGCTGTAGTTTCTTTCAGCCTTCATTGTGTGCTACCGGACTTAAAATCATTCAAAGAAATCCTTTGTCCAAATTATGTTTTTACATTTGAATTGTCATGGCACCCCATTGGTTGGCAGCACCATGGAGGTGTGAAGGCTCCTCAGGATGGGAGGGCAAGACCTGGCAGCCAGGGCCCATCTCAGCAGCCAGACAAAGAGCTGGGCAGCTCCAGTCCTGGCCCTGAGCCCTTCCCTGGGTACAGGGAAGGGCTGAGGCTGGCCCAGGATGTTGGCCCATAGGTGGAGGTCACAATTAGTAAGGTCCTCAGCCAGGCAGGAGCATGGGCCCATGGCTCTGGGCTGGATGGAATGAGTTGTTGGGCTATGGTCAGGGATGGGACAGGCCCTGGGGGATGCTGGGGCAGGCTGTAAGGCCTGCTGGTGCCCTCAGGACCCTGACACGAATAGGACATGATTCAGAAAAGCAAATTCCCAAAACACTGCGATATAACTGTATTTTGAGATGTAATGACTTTGGGAGAATATTCTTACTCATGTGTTAATCCTTCTCATGGCTCATATTCTGTCAATATGATTTGCCAGAAGTTACTTGAAATGCTTCATAGGGTTTTTTTTGCCAAACTGTTTTAGTTAGGAACATTTTTTTTCCTGGCATTAATGTTAATGGTATTACAATCCCTAAGCAATTGCATAAATATAATATAACGTCATCCACATAATAAGAGCTCCTGGCTGTGTTCTTTTGTCGTCTGGTTATGTGTTTCAACCATCAGGTTATTAAATGTGCGTCTCTGTACACCCTGGTGAAGCTGATACGCTTTTAGTAAAATTCTTAAATATCTGTTCTTCCAAAATATGTAAGAGAATTGAGCTGCTGGTTAAAAAATTAATCAAGGGCATGGTACCTCTGGGTTACGTATCATGTGCCAATATCTGTTTTACTTTTTACACAACAATATAAACAGGTGAGATTATCTAATGAATTTGTGTCTTGGCAAAGTGAACAAGTGTAAATGTTGAACGTCAACAGCATTTGACATCAAATCAACTAGAGGGCACTGCTCTACAGGATACACTGCCACTTGGACTTGTCCATGTGCACCCTTTGTGGAGAGACTGGCCATGGCCATCACGCAGCCAGTTCAGTGACATCACTGAACAGACTGTAATGGTGCAAATAAAAACTAATTAGAAAAAAATAAATTAGAAAAGTACGTGATAGGGTCAATTATTAGGGTTCATTTTGCTATCACTGATAAAAGGTCATTTGTCTTTGAGAACATGACTGTAGCTGTTGGGACATTCTGGATCAAGGAGGCTGTATCAATCATAATTGCATGTATGTGGCTGCAGATGTCCATACAAAATGGTAGATCACAATTCTCTAACATTATGAGACTAATCTCTTTGAGATGGATTGAAGGCCACAATGGTTATGTTAGCAATCCTTGTAAGATGTAGCATTGCTCATACACTATCACAGTTGTATGCTACTGCACATCCACAACATATGAAAAGCATTGAAGGATGTATAGTATTTTACAGGATATTTTAAGGGTTTACTAAGATGTAACTGGTATGTGGTAGTTCACTGTGGAGGCTATTACAAATTTTCGTTTTGGCTGCTTTTTGACCTCTTGAGAACAGGTGAAGACAGGTTGAGTCTAGTGCCACGAAGAGAAGCAACTCTTATTTTAGTCTGCTCGTCAGTGGTCCACGTAGTTTGTGGTCAGTGGGAGCACCATGGAAGTAGACTATATATGAGACTGCTTTAGTTGCATTCAGCTAATTATGTTTTCTGCGGCAGTATTCGGTGTGGTTGTGCCAATGTGTAAGGTAACGTAGTTCAGAGAATGACTGAATTCATATACTAAGGGATGTTTTATCTGCAGATTTTGTAAGGAGAAGGCCAGTTCTTCATCAGCTATCTGTTTCCTAGATGTTTTTGCCATCTCACAATGTACTGGCCAGGTTAAGTTTTAGCTTTGTTGTTGCTGCTTTGCTGCTCGTTACAGCTGTTTTGATACAGTCAGTGTGAAAAACCAGTCATGGATAATGCATCCTCTCCGGATCTCACTGTGCTCTTCTATGTCTCTCTGGTGCTACGCTCTGGAAGATGAGGCACTGCTGTACTGTGCAGCACATGCAGCAGTGATCTCTTTGCCCATTTGCTGCATTTCACAGCTCTTCCCTGTCTTTGGAAGGGTACTCGCCAGATTTTTGGGAGTTTTTCCTGTATGATAATCCAAGTGAAGGTCTGGACTGGGAAAATGCAAGACTATAAGCCAGCTAACATCAAGATCTTCTGGAGAGCTAATGACATATACGGTGTAGGGCTTGATTTTACATCATTTAATGTTTTATGCACTTGTGATACTGAAGAGTTCCAAGTAGCTAAAAAAGGTCTGAGGATGGTCTTTCCTCGAATATTTTGTCAGCTTCTTCATAGGTCACTGCAGGGCACTTGTTAGAGCCCTGCTAGATGACACTCCATTTTCACTGAGAAAAGAAGAACAACCTCCTTGTGTAAGTTTTGGATTGAACAGGCCCAACCTGTTTTTTTCCAGTTTTTGCTTGGTTTTGTAGGCTTTTCTCATTGAAGAGACCCCACACTAGAACTAGTTATACCTGAACTGAAAATATGGGAGCAGGGAACAAGAGAGGTCGCCCCCAAACCAGTTGAGGGCTAGAAACCGTCCGTCAGAGCTGGAGCTCCTGTTGTCCTTCAGCAAACAAGCATACCAGAGCACTTTCAGCCCTATTTGCATGAGTCACTCATGATCTTGCTGTATTATTAGTGAATATTTCTCCCACAATATTGTCCTAGGAAGTGATCATTAGATAAGAAGGAGGTGGAGATAGAATGGTTGTTATCTAATGATCACTTCCCAGGACAATATTGTGGGAGAAATATTCACTAGTCATGAGGGACTCATACAACTAGGGCTGAAAGTATAACTGTTTGCCTCTAAATAATTCAGTATAGGATTCATTTATAAAGCACCAGACTGGGACACCACCGTTCACCAGAGCATGTGAGGGGTACTCTGAAAAATTGTATAGGAAGAGTGTGATTCTGTTCCTAATTCTGCTGCACTCTTGTTCTGCAGTAGTTCATCTGCCACTTGGGGAACTCTGCACAGAACATAAATTATCACATTGTTGGGGCTTCTCTTAAATTAGACCAGTGAAATACTTTGGAGAGATAAACACAAAGAAATTAGATTTAAGCTCACTTTTCAATCTTCCCGCCTGTACACCATGGAGCTTAGCTTGGTTAGAAGGGAAAGGTGGGTTCAGGCAGACAGGAGGAGTACTCAGGAACTGGCTAGAGCCATTTGGAAAATTTCTGTGACTGCTGCCTAGGGACCTTTCTTCTTCAAGAACAAATATGTGAGAGCTAATCCACAGAAGACAATAAAATGCTGAGCAACCAGTACTTTTCTGAGTGCGGAAGTCTGGAGCAGGATCTATAAACTGGTTGCTGTATATTTTAGATAACTGCCAAGTTATTGGCTTTTTCCCCTCAATTAAGTTTTACGTGTATTAGTAACCCCTGAGTAATGATACTTTGGACTAGTTTACTGGCTGCCCATCACCAATTAAGGCTGCACAATTAAAGGATTTGAGGTAGCCTTGAACTTTGTGAGCACCTGTGTTAAGTCATCCATAATTGGCCAAGTTATAAACAGCCTTTGGGGGAGCCCTTTCAAATGTGATTTCCGTATTTTTGAACATATAGATGTGTTTTTCTGCCCATGCCTAATCTCATTCTCCTATAACTGGTAGATAGCATACTGTTCGTGATGTGGGCAGCAAATGTCCTCTTCTCAATAAACAAATTAGGTCACTGACTTGTTTTCTCATCTTCTTTTATTAATTCCCTCATGTTTCCCCTCTTCCCCACTCATTATCAGGTTAATGTCTCTTACTGTCTTCATTCCTAACAAGAGTTCCTTCAGTCAGTGAACTGAGAAACAGCCTCTGGACACAATTCATGGCACCTCATCTAGATTTCTTTTGTAATCTTTCTGGGAAATTTAGTCTTCTGGATGACTGGGCAGAATTTTAAAGAATCTTCTGGATTCAGAAGCTGGTACTGGAAAGGCTTGTATTACATCCCTCACTATACCCTGCATTTAGGAATGTAATTTCTTAATTTACTTTAAACTGGCTGTATTCAAATATCTTTGTTAAGCTTCCAGAGAATTTTATTGACAATTTCAATTTTTGTCCTTTTTTTGCCAGAAGATTAATGCTGCTTCAAAGGCTTTTAGACAGATGAGAGACTCTCATTAGCTTAAATTTTGCACAACAGTTAATGTCAGATCAATTTTTGCTGATCTCAAAACCGATCTTCCTTTTATCATTAACTGAATGTTATTTTTATTAGTGATTCACCACAAACAAAGATTGTCCGTATTTGCAGTTGTAGTTAATTCTAGACCCACTGTCAGCATTGTGCCAGACTGTTTGTTTTGTCTGCTTTAGTTTATTTAATGTATCACTTAGGTGAAGCAAATAAACCTTTGCCCTGTTTTTCCAACTCATCAGTTCAATTCATTTACATGCATTTTATCTTGTAATATAAGGAACTATGATGATAAAAACATAACATTTTATTTTCGTTCTATTGTCTACATAGAAATAGGAATAACTTTGGCTACTTACTGTCGTGCTGTTAGCTGAGTGGGTTTAGATCTGATTAAATGCTCTAGTTGGTACTGTTTCATACAATTCATAGAATCATAGGATGGGGAATTTAGTATTCAGACACAGTCATGCTGGGCATCAGTTAATTACTTAATTGACAATTGACAATTACAGCTAGAACAAAGGGAATGTTCTTCCTGACAAACAACCTGGGGAGAGGGTGGAGGAAATTAATTTTAGGAAGCAAGGAAAGATAGCTTGAAAAGAAAATATGGTTAGGGAAAGAAGAAAGCACTGAACTGTTGATGTTTATAAATAACATTGTAGGCTGGAACCAACATTTGGTTCATCCAGGCTCTATTGACATATGGCCCTGGTACCTACTGCCTACACTGTCTCTGCAGATGCACTCTGAATGACCACTCCCAGATCCCTTTTTCTAGGCTGCTGGAGAATGTTTGCCAGCACCTTGAGTTAGCAGCAGTCTTTTACTGATTAAACTTGTGTATTATCTTTCTATTCCCATGGAAATGTCAGTGTGATGGGCATGCTTTGCTGTGATTTACATGTCTTTTGCATCAAAAGAAATTGTATCCTACTGATCACAGGAAATGCACTAACAACTGGTAATACAACTCTGTTCCTTCCAGATAAAAGCTGTATCATAGCTGCTGTTGAAATATATCTATAGTCTAAGAGAGTTTATTCCAGGATTATTTTACAAGCATTAATGAGAAAATTTCTGAGTCATCCCTTGGTTCGATATTTAACTAGAATTTGAGGGTCTTCTACCATGCTTGCTGGATCTAAGAATGTGCTGTGTGGCTGGAGCTTGGTGCTAAAAGGTGTTAAGTGCAGCAAGAAATCAAGAAGTGGTATTTCTGGGTAAAATAAAGGCTGACAAATTAAGAGGCACAATTAAGAAAGGCACAGCTTGTATCTTGACCAGCAGAGCTATTACTTGCTTACCTTGTATGCCAAGGAACTTCCCCAGTGCTTATATTTACAGAGACATTCAAGACTTTTAAATATGCTAATTTGTACTAGTATTGGCTGTGGACCATGCACTGGTGTGGGAACTGTTGGGACCATGCACAGCTGAGGCTTCTTTTAACACCTCAGTGGCTGAAGACTTAGGGGTCTGTCAGGGTATGTTGATATTTGCATGGTTGTTCACTGAGTCTTTTCTCCACAGAGCCAAAGGTGCTCACTGACAGACTGAAGGGTTTGTGGTAGCTTTTTGCTGCATTATGAGCCTTGGGTCTGTCTCTGCTGTGGGTTACTGAAATGCCCAGCACAGTCAAGGCTTCCGCATCTGCTAGAGGCTACCTCTTAGTATTGATACTTTACTTCTGACATGTTTCTAAAAGGGCAGTGATCAGAGTTCTGGTTGTTCAGTCTCACTGGCTTTTATGAGCCTGTGATTTGGCTGTGTGCAAACACATAACTATTTTCTATAATCTTGTTTTTGTGTCCCTGGATGAATGAACCTAATATCAGTGACTTTTATTCCCTGGTTTTCTATATGATTTCATAGCCAGCACTTCTGTTCTTTCATTGTTTATTAGTGCTTTCCATTGAAAAATAGTATTTATGAATATTTGACTCACTGAAGTTTTGTGAGACCTACTTTTTACAAGAATCTTCCTTTGACTGGATGATCAGCTACATTAAAAAAAAAAAGGGGGAAAGGAGGCAAGGGCTTGCCTAGTTTTTTTTTTAAGAAAAAAATCACCTGTTTCAACTTATTTATAAGGGATAAATAAATTATAATATTGTAAGAGTTGCTAGAATTTATTTTTATAAGAGTGGTAAGATTGGAAAAACAAGTGGTGAAAAAACTTACAAGAGCAAAAAATTCAAGTTGTTCTGTCAATTTTATCTTAGCAGCGGAGTCTATCCAGTGGGCTTTCTGATAAAGATATAGATAAATTTAATCTTTCTGCTTGATAATGAAGAGGAGAATTAAAGCTTTGCTTTTCATATAGAATCATAGAATGGTTTGGGTTGGAAGGGACCTTAAATATCATTGAGTTCCAACCCCCTGCCATGGGCAGGGACACCCTCCACTAGACCAGGTTGCTCAAAGCCTCATCCAGCCTGGCCTTGAACACCCCCAGGGATGGGGCATCCACAGCTTCCCTGGGCAACCTGCTCCAGTGCCTCACCACTCTTACAGGAAAAATGTCTTCCTAATATTGAACCTAAATCTGCCCTCTTTCAATTTAAACCCATTTTATTGTCTTCTTCCCAAATGCTATCAAGCTATCATGGGAGGACCAAGAATTACGACTAGAAAAACTTTATTTCTAAAGGCCGGTATTTTTTTACAATGTTTGTGGTTTTAGAGTAAATGGTTCTTGGGTAACCCTGTCCTGTGTTTCTACTCCTCTCTCTTCCTTCCCCTGCTCCCCACCCCCCAAAAAAATTACAAAGAAATCTTCACAGCTTATCAAGTTTGGTGATTTTTAGTACTACTGCCTATTTTGACAGTGAAACATGAATTTCATTAATGGGAGCTAAATATCAGGAGATAGGTAAACACTTCACAATTTCTAGAGATGCTTTATCAGAACTTTCAGGAAACTTTGACTAAGTGTTCGGTTATAATTAAATCAGATACATTTCTTTGATGCTATGTATATTGAAAAAATCATTGAAATATTTCTGAAATGGTGGGAGGGGCATATGTTTGTCTTATATCGCAAGTAACCTACTCAGATCCTCTAAGTTATGAGCTTGTTCAGAAAGTTTTAGTCTTTTTTTTTGTAATGAGCTATTTTACATAAGCACTTCATGTTATGCAGGATTCAATGCCTTGATGAATTACTATTGACAGTAGAACCCTTTGGGATGAATCAGCACTTTTCATGCACTATGACATCTTTTACACTCATTTGTCCAGTATAGAAGATATGTTTTCAATGTGTCTTTGAGTAATACTAAATTGAAAATGAACACAGATATACAACATATTTCTAAAAGTTAAATCTGTGATAGACTTTTAAGGTGAATGGAAACTAGGATTGTCTATACAGGAAAGAGAATTCAAAGGTACCTGTTTTCCTTTATGTGCATAAGTCATATAGCATTAGCCAGTTCACATAATATGAGTATAAAATTAAAGAAATACATTCCAAAAGAGTAAAAGCCGACAGGTATGCAGATGACCCAACCAAGGTAACCTGAGGTGAGTAACCGAATTTCAATCCATTAGTCTCATAAATGATAAAACTGTCGTACAGATAAATCTGTTTAGGGTGCACGTGTGCAATCTGGCATATTACTGACACTGCACAGTCCTCCATTGTACCTTTGATGTTTCGAGATTACAAGTGGTGATATTTGTCTTCTGATAAGTAGTGAGGGCTGTAACTTTGTGCAATTGCATGTGTGTTAGTCAAAGTTTTAAAGAAGCCGAGATACTGAACTTTGCTCATGGTTACTGCTGTTTCCCAGCCTTGGAGCTGCAGTTTGGCAAGCGAATAACTGGGACATTGGCCTTTTTACAGAATCCACATGCCTCCATTGCAGTAAGTACTAACTAGAGAAATAATCGTTTGTCTACCAGATTGAGAGAGCTTTCTGCTAAGTTTGATACTTCAACATCGATACTGACTGTATTTATATTGCTAAATAAAACTGTCAGGGAGCAAAGCTGGACCACTTAAGGTCCACATTACTTAGTTGTTAGCAATCCACCCAGCATAATTATGGCTGTGTCAACTAGTCTTTGGCTAACCTGTCTGTTCACTAACCTATACCAGTTTATCTAGGCACAGCTAAAGGGGTAACATGCACCAAGACCATGCTCAGTAGGCAGTATGGACATAGCTACACCATGTTGCCCTCCATCACTGTCCCTGCACCTTCAGACACTCATGTGCTCTCGTGCCATACCCTTGGGCATTCAGCACATACCCTCAGTTAGCTTCCTGTTATGGAAACATGACTCTGACAAGCTGCAAAACAACCCTCATTCTGTCAGGCACTTTGAACTGGTAATAACAATAACAATAAACCAGGATACTATATGGGGCTTTAAAGAACCATATGGACTGGCATGCTTCTTTCTATCACAGAGTTTGGCAGTTGCTGACTTCTCTGACACATGCCTTGCAGCAGAGTGCTGAGAAGTCACTTCTGCAATAGGTGGTTGTACTGCTCTTCCAGGGTCCCTAATATTGACTAAATATGTCTCCCCCTGCCCAGGCCCCAGCTGAGCACTGAAATGGTCCAGTGTTCAATACACAGAAGTAAGCAGATAAAAATACTGAAGTATTAAGAATATTCATAATGGTTGTTTGAAGTTTCTGACTTCAATTAAATTTTTGGCACCTGACTTTAGTAACCTTTGTTTCCTACATATTGCCAATGGAGAAACGCACTTCTATAAAGCATTCTGGATAACCTATGCTAAAGACTTAAATTTGAGAGGATTTAGTTACCTGCTATTGTTTGCAGGTGGCAATGAGTGAAGAATATATTGGCAAGCTTGTTTGCTAAGACTGAAATTAAATTATTTACCTAGAAGTCCAAAATGGTAACAGGCATTTGTTGGAAAGAGCCTATGTACTTAGCATTTTCTCTGTAGTTTTTATTATAGATTTGTAAGGAAAATTCAGTTAGGGATGTGTTTGTGTTTTTCAGTTGTAGCCTGCTGCTTATCATTTAGAATTTAACCTTTTTGTCAGCCTAAGTGTCTCCCACTTTCTAAGGCCTGCCCTGCACATCTTACGGCACAAGTTCTCTTGCTGCCATATGGGTTCCTAAAACTAAAGGCATATATGATGATGATGGTTCCAAGAATCCAGATAGTATGGAATAGCTGTGAGGTACTTATATCTGCTGTGCTGTTCAAAGTTATGCAGGCATCTTTTCCAGAAGGTCACTGTAATATTCCTCTTTCATTCTAGGCTTGGACTTCTGGTTCCTTGAATTGCTATGAATTGTTGTGTGTTTTACGAACATATTATTATTTGTTGTTTTACAACTTCATATCTACAGGCAAAATTACCAAAATTATTTGCATTCCTATGGAAAACTCTTTCTGACGGAGATGAATCTGAGAGGGAGGAAAAAATTTAGCAAATTTGCACTGTGAGAAATTTCATGGCTAGCACAAGATACAGTACAAACTGATGAAAGATATTTGGTTTATTCTGCTTAGACATTTTTAATGTTCATGTAAGTTCAGTTTCTAAGGTTTTTAATTAAATATTTTTTAAAATATGCACATAGTCTAGCAAGTGGAAAACAACTGTGAAGGATGAAATAGAATACCAGGAATGAAACAAAACTTCTGCAGCTAGAATAGAATAGACTGTTTCTGTTGGAAGGACCTACAACAATCATCTAGTCTAGGCTCTGAAACACTGACAAGCATGGGGCATTCACCACCTCTCTAGAAAACGTGTTACAGTGCTTGACCGCCCTCCTGGTAAATAAATGTTTCCCAATGTCCAGCCTAAATGTCTCCAGGGTCAGTTTTGAACTGCTCCCATGTATCCTGTCAGTGGAAACCAGGGAGAAGAGCTCAGCACCTCCCTCTCCTCTTCCCCTCCTCAGGAAGCTGTAGAGAGCAATGATGTTCCCCCTCAGCCCCCTTTTCTCCAGACTAGACAAGCCCAAAATCCTTAGTCACTCCTCATAGCACATATAACTATTTGTTACCACAGCATTTATGACATGCACAGTATCAGACTACATTAGCAAGAAGGATGAGCAATGGGGGTTCATAAAGGAGAACACTACCCATCTGTCCATTTACAAAATTAACAAACATAGCGTGCATGATATTTTAAAGTGATTCCATGTGTTTGTTAAAATTTTAAAGTGCCAAAGGGCCAGATTTTTATGGATATTTAATTTCTAAAGCTGTAAATATTTCAGAAGTGTTTGTTTGTGTCCTCATAAACTATAGGGGGGAGGATTACACTGATGAGACTTGCATAATTAAGACTCTGCCGAAAGCAAGACTCAGGTGATAAAAGTTCTTTGCACATATGTAGATTACAGTATAACTAGTTTAATGAATTGTGGCTGAAGATAGTAAACAAAAGGTGGAGCTGAAGGGCAAGCTAGAAAATGAGTGAAGTATCTGCAGTGATGGCACAAAGATCAGAAGGAAGGGCCTGTCTGAATATCCATTTTCATTTATCATTTGAGTGTGTAGGTGCACTGAGTCACTGAGCTAGAGGGGAAGTGGTAATACATCACACAGGCATGTAATTCCTTTATTGGATCCAGTTTTGTGTTCAGGCAATTAGCACACCCTTGTTGAAACCTGAGGCACTTCCTAAGGTACTTCCTAATACTTTCTTATTGATCAAAGACATTTATTGCAATTCACTTGATAGTGCTTTAAAAGTTTCCTGATATGTTATGTACCCACTGATGTTTTTGCTAGTGAAGTACTGAAGAATACAGTGTTTTTATTTTGCTCTGCAAAGGTTCCCAGCAGACTGTAAACTGCAAATGATCTTATATGGAAACAAGAATATTGTTCCTGAGTGAACATCATTGCAGGATTGCTGTGAGTCAAATTCTATTCCATTTTAATTGTCATTTGACCAGTTATTTGTTCTAGTAAAACTCTTTTGAATTTAGCTCTGTAAACAGTAATGTTGTAAACTGTTTCATTTCTTTGAAGATTGCCTTGATAGATATGGTAATCTTCATGCTGAAGAGCATTGATCTCTTACTATTATACAAATTTGCAACAATTTTGAACTCATCATAAGACAGAGCAATTCCTGTGAGCATCCTGTTGCCAACCAAAATTTTCAAGTCCCACTGCGTAAATCCAGGTTAAC
>VZTO01020459.1:18616-50560 GCA_013400615.1 Syrrhaptes paradoxus
AGGAGTGTTCTGGAAAACTGGAAGGATGGAGATTGCAGTTTCTTGGGCACCTAATCAGTGCTTAACCTCCTTATTGTGAAAGGTTGGGGTGTTTTATTCCTGATATCTAGTCAGAATTTCCTTTGATGCAATTTCTGTCTCTTGCGTCTTGCCTTACTGCTGTGTCTCTGAGAGGAGTCTGGCTATGTCTTCTCTGAAACCTACCACTAAAGCTGAAGACAGCAGTTAGACCCTCTCAGACCTTCTTTTCTCCAGAGAGATCAAGCTCAGGTCCTGCAGCCTGTCATCATACATCACATGCCTCATCCTTTCAACCATCTTTGTGGTCTTTTTCTGCATTCACTCAAATTTGTCAATGTCTGTCTTGTACTGGGGAGACAAAACTGGTTGCAGCTTCAGTGAGTCTTAGAAGAGAGGAGGATAATTCCTTCCCTCAATCTGCTGGATACACTTGCTAATGCAGCTCACTACCTAATTAGCTTTCATTGTCTCAAAGGTGCCTTGATGAGCCATGTTCAGCCTGTACACTGGGACTGCCAGGTCCTTTCCTGTAGAGCAGCTCTCCAGCTTGTCGGTCCCCAGCCTGCACAGGGTTCTTCTGCACCAGGTCTAGAACTTTCCAATTGTCCTTATTGAATTTGATGAGGTTGCTGCTAGACCACTCCTCCAGCCTGCCAAGCTCTACCTTAGTGGCAGCCCTGCAGTTCAGTGTTGTCTTGCAAAAGACATAGGAAATTGTATGTGCTGCTCTCCCTTCCTCTGCAGGGTCAGTCATTTCATCTTGGAAGGCAGTCAACATGATTTGGCCATGGTAAATCCATGTTGGCTGTTTCTAGTCACCTTCTTGTTCCCATATACCTGTAACTGGCTTCCATGAAGATTTACTCCATAGTTTTCCAAGGGGCTATGGTTAGGCTGACAACTCTCATGCCCTTTCTGGCCTTTTTTCTAAAAGGAATGTAATTTTTGCCTTTTTCCTGTCACTGTGAATTCTTCAGTCCAAGCTCCAGGGCTTTTCAAAGATTACAGAGAGCAGCTTCATAACGACATTGAGACGTGTTTTGCTGAAATAAAATTCTTGTTTTTCATCACCTGTAGACTGAGTTTAAAGCTCTAAATTATGCATGAAAAAATCACACATTTATACTATAGTTCCTCAAATAAGCAAGGTATGGAGATGAGAAGTAACACATCTGAAATGGAGAAAAGCTTCAGGATGGTTAAAGGACAGATTTTCAGTTTGGGTCTGGAGAGCACTCTTGACTCTACCTCCCCCATCACCCCTCTAGCAGCCACTCTCCTCCACAGACAATAGCTACTCCACTGTCTTCCTTGTGGAAATAACTGCCTCAGAGTGTCTCAGAAAGAAGCTGGCGTCAAGACTGTCACTACAGAGTTGAGCTGCTGTTTTTCATATGAACGGGCAGGGACAAGTTGGGATGGTCAAAAGAGAAGCGTGGGAGGAGGGTGCAGCAGCATGAGAAGAGACTTTCTCATCAGCTGTATCCCCTGCCTCTCACCCCTGATTCAAGAGTAGCATCAGCTCAACTTTCTTGGATGTGCTGTCACTGCCAGGGAGTGGAGAAAGAATATGAGTTCAGGTGCTGGGGCAGCATTTCCCCATCAAACAGCTGTTTCTCATTTTCATAAGAAAAAAGTAGGCAAGATTGAGATGGTTTGGGTCAGGAAGTCGGTCATAGGCTATCTTCATCAAGTTGAAAGAACTAAGGAAGGATTTTCAAGGTTTTTTGGAGAGGTTAAAACTGATATAGAAACTGCACAAGACATTGCTAGGATCATGTGAACTCATATAACTGTAGTGGTAAATAGCATACACTGGAGGTATTGCTGGGTTACCTTTATAATTATGGAGAGAAATAGCTACTTCTCAGGTACAATTCTTCTCCTTCACAGGTTCCTAAAGTAATCACATGAATCACTTTCCATAGGTGCCTATTTCCAGTGACCTGCATTATGTGAACCAGGAACCCTTTCCATATTTACACTTCCAAAAGTAAAGCAGTGTCATTCTGTATTGACGAAAAAAGCCAGGATTTTGAATATGATCTTGATTAATTGTTTTTAGGGATCAGTTTCAAAATCAGCTTGAGATGAAGCTTTTTTAGCATCTGACTGTGGGGCTACCTGAGCATTGCTGACAGCCCAAAAAGAATGTAGAAACTTTCCTTTTTGGTGGAAGCACACTCAGATCCAATTAAAGGTTGCACCACATCATGAATGTTAATTTCTGCTGTGTTTGTTGCAGTTCTTCTAATTATGTTTATTGATGTACTAAGCAAACATATTTCATACTTTGAACAAAATTTCTGAATAGGTTTTTGGAATTCAGTGTGGAAAAGAGTGAAGTTCATAACTATGTTAAAGTTATACATTTCTGTGGACTTCCTCACCTAGCCTCAAATGATCTGCATCATCTTCTTAGAAACTTCTAGTCATAATTTTTTCAGACATACCAGTTACAATTCTTCACATGAAGTATGGGAAGTGTGTAGGCCAAATGTTTGAGCTTTTCTGAAGCCTTCTGTTTGTAATATTAAGCAAGCCTTAAATTATTACCTTTTTTTTTTTTAATCATACCCCATATTGAAATGAGCAATCTTAACCATGACTAAGGCATGATGAGAAAGACAAAAAGCAAGAGCTGCAGTGTGAAACCTATGTTAATTTTTAAGAATCTCTTTGCACTTTGGAACTTAAATGTCTGAATTTTCTCATCAAACCAGGGAATTTTAAACAAGCTAACAGGGACAAAGGTAAAAGCATCATAGTAACTGCCTTTTTCTTTCATATTACATGCAGTTTGGATTTTTTGTTTGCTGTTGTTTTATCTTTTGAATGAGAAAGAGGGCAAAAGAGACGATGTTTTATTTGCAGTGTAATGCACAGCTTGCAAATAAGCATAGTATTCAATACTGTAAAGAGAGAAACAGCTTACTTGGGGAGTAGAAAAAAAATCTTACCAATTACTTGACATCTCTGTATTCTACCCTTTGTTGAGCTGTTAGTCTACGGTCTTTTTTGAAAGCATATATTGTATTTTTCTGGCTTTTAACTTCCCAAATGTTTCTATAGCAAAATCACATACAATAAAAGAATCTCTATTCAAGACAATTTGTGTCACCTTCTCTTCCAGAAATAATTAAACAATACATTTTGACATTTAATTTTACAGAGAACTTAACTGTACTTCATCCTGCTACAGTTGTTAAAGGAGAAAACAAGATGGTATCAACTCCTACTTGAGTTACTACTGTAACCACCATGAACTCTATGTGGTTAAAAATGTGGAAGCCACTGCACAGTGAACTCACAGTTTCTTGTCCTGCAGTTAAATACCATCTTTGTATATTTGGGTTGGAATGTGCTTCTTCAGTCAACTGTGGCCATTGCAAAATTATGCTGGACTTTGTCTCAGTCTCAAGAGGAGAGGCTCAGAGAGTTTGTAAGATACTAACTCAAGTAAAGTGAAGTGCAAAAAGACAGCATATTTCTTCCATCGACTCCATTTGTCACATTTAACGAACTTAAGGTATTTTTATTTAATGTGTAGTGGGTCAGTTCCTGGTTTACAGTCTAAATCCTCACAACTGAAAGCAAATATGCAGTTTAAGTTTGCAGAAAGACTTCTGCTCGTTTTTTCCATCCAAGTCTCTTAATTGGGAAATTACAATAAGCCTTGAAAGCCTCAAGAAAACTGTTCTGCTGAAGGAAAGGAGAGCTCTCAACTGGATTTCTGGATTTTGTGTGCTGTCACATTTAAAGTTTTCATGCCTATCTAATTTCCTTTTAATCCAGCTCAAGGACATTGTAGTGAATCAGACGAAGGTATCCTGGTCTCTACCAATAGTAAATTCTTAGACAACATAAGAAAAGTGCAAGCATAGGCTAGTCTTTCCCCTACCATGTCTCTCTGGTCCAATCCTTTTGGCCTTCTCAATAAGCTGTAATGGTGAGTTTCATCAATTGACTGAGTTGAAAATGAAAATGTATTCCTGTAGCCTATCTCAAACATGCTACTAACTGCAGATAAAAGCCTTTTTAATTTTTTTAATGAGAAATATTCAATCATTCCCCATTTCCACACCCTGTTTTAACCTGTCTCTGTTGTGTCCCAGTAAAGAATCTTCAAAGCTTTTGTAAGGGAAGCAAGTGGCAGAGACAGGTTGCAACCATGTCTTGTTAACCACCAGGTCACTAAAGTTCGAGTTAAGGTCTTAATAAATCTGCTTCTTATGGAGCTTGGTTCTTGGTCATGCTATCTCACCTAGCAGATAATAACTTAATATCCTTTAGCACTGGCTTTGCTGTTGCAAAGGAATAATGTATACCTGAAGCTGTTATCCAGGTGGCTGCAAATGTTTCAGCTATTCATGCCCTTTCACCAGTCTGTCTAATTTTTTCTTCCTTCTGCTTTTCTCAGTTGGGTGGCTCTCAACTGATGCATTTGCTTGGTCCATTTTCTTGCACTCATTGCTGTAAAATTCTCCATTTCACAAATATGTTGAAAAACGTTCTTTGAGAACATTACATTCTTTTTCTTTTGTNCAAAATATTTCTGAAAGTTCAATGCATGCTTCCTATTAACTTGCATATATTCAGAAATATGGGATGAATAAATAAAATGCTGAGCATAATAAAATGGTGCAATTAAATATGTGAATGTAGACCAACTTGTATAATGCAGGAGAGGAAAAAAGGGAAAATATAGGGAATTGATAGAGTAATGGTGATACAAAGAATGTTCAAACCTTCTCTCTGAAACTTATGCTACGTAAGTTCATGCTATATAGCAATGTGGTACCTGCTGCTGGTTTTGTTAGAAGTGAGCAAACCTTGAGCATTCACACACACAGTTTTTTCTGTGAAGGCGGTGGGTGTGCTGTGGCTATGAACTGTAGCACTTTGGAAGGCATGACCACTATAAACCCCAGAATCAAATCAAAAATGCTTGCGTCACACCTCAAAGATAATACAGCAGATGATAACCAGCAAATGTTGTTGTTCCTTGTGTTAAATTAAATTTCTTTCTGTATAGTAACCTGAGCCCCTTCCACAGCCTTCTCCCAGGATAGTGCCTATAATATATTTAGAAATGAACATGGATCCCCATTGTCTTGTTAAACAGTGCCCACGTATTACATAGTGTCAGAGTGTTTTCTGCGGAAATGGAGAATGTGCACACACTGAGCTCCACTGAGCCTGTAACAAGGCTCCACCAGGGCTCAGTCATGACCGCCCTGCTGTTTGGATTGCATTCTGAGACAAGGATCCCATGGGCTTTAGTAATCGGGACTTGGGGTTTTTGTGTCCTGTCCTCAGCCTGTGTTAGGCTGCTGTTATCCATCCAGTTTCTAATGTATACACCGTGCCAGTGCAACAGGTCCTATTAAGGCAGAGGGCAGATTCTGCCTGCAGAGGAGAATGGGTATTTTCCATCTTGGGAGGTAGGGTTCTGTGTTGCTGGGAACGGAAACTACTACAAACACCAGGCTCTGCTCATAGCTACATCACAGTTATACAATATTTTTTGTTGTTTATTTAGAAATGAACATGGATCTAAATGAAAAATTATCCAATATTTGTGTTGCGTGTGTAATGCAGTCTTTGTGCTTAATAAGGACAGTGACAAGTAAGTGCTTTAGCTGCCGGTCACTTCTGTCACAAGGGGACTAGCCACTGCATCTAAGATGTGTTGAAGAACCTTCTGTGGAGCAGTTTATTTCACAAACACAGTTAAACATATTAGCAAACATATGTAGAAATCTGGGGCTAGATCGAAAAAAGAAGCTTAGGTGTTATAATACGTGGCATTTCTACAGTTAGCTTGGATCCAAAAGTCCAGTATAATGGAGTTTCATGGAAATTTTTTGCATAGATCTTTATTTAGTCTTTTTCATATGCTGCAGTTAGACACACTGCCATCTCGATTTAAGATACAGAGTTCAGAATCTCATCCTGAAGTCAGGAGTTGAAATCCCCTCTTTTCCCAGTGGGACAGGGAGCGCTCTTTTCAAATGCAGAGAGTGTTGGTTTCCTCTCTCCTGAAGGTTTAGACTTTCCAAAGGCTTCTGGAGAAATGCCCAGATTAAAAACCCTTTCCCCAAAAACCAAAACAAGCTACAGGAACTGAAAGACTTTTCTATTTTATTACAGATGTCTGGGATTTGTTGCATAAATGAAAATTTACTACTCATGTTTCAGAGGGCTGCTAATCCTTTATCTGAATCATCCAGCCTTATCATCTGGATCTGAGAGGAGCACAGAGTGGTCTAGTTAAAGGCTACCCAACTGCTGAAGCAGTAGACCAGCATCTTCCAGCCCAGGCATTCATGTGTTTTTTCTGCTGAAAGAATATAGTAAAAAGGTTGGTGGCAGTCTAATGATAGTTTGGCATTTAGGTACTGGTGTTGCTGTTTACTGCCCGAGTTGTGTGGGAAAGCCCTTCTCCTACTGATGGTGCTGCATGTGCTGTGTGGATAAACAGGCCTATTAATCTATTTTGACAGGAAGAGGTATGAGTCATATGAGATTTAGCTTTTTCAAACACTTACATGAATGTGCCATTTTAAAAAAAATTCTGTTGGGAATAGAGTCGGGTGCATGAACTTGCTTTCCAGCTAGCACAGGCAGGCAGCAGATGTTATTGCTAATATCTGTTCTCTAGAAAACCCCATCTGAAGAATGACCTGTTGCTGCCAAGTCAAGATTGCTGAAGAAATATGCATTTACACCAGGCAGGAAGATACTTCTTTCAGTCTATTTATTTTTTCAAAACTGTGGAAAAGGCAACACAGGAAAACAACTGGAATAGGTCTTCTTTTTCCTTCTGATTTGAAGTTTAACTCTTCCCGCAGGTATTGTGAAGTTTTACATCCTTTTTATTGTTACCTTGAATAGTACAGTGACACGGGGTGTTTATGGATGGAAGATATATTCTTTCCCACTGTGGAATAAATGCTGAGTAGCTGTTGTCAGTATCCAAGCTAAATAAAAAAATAATTAAAAAAACCCTGAAGTATTGGTGTTGTTTCCTGTCTGGTGACATAGTGCTGTGTTATGTGGTACAGATTTCCCTTTCTCTAGGCGCAGAAATGGTCTTTCCAGAGCTCCTTCAATTATTGTTCAGTTTTGTTGACTGAGATGGTTCTTGTGCTGCCAGCCTGTGGGCTAATGTTGATATGTATGATATGCTATGTTGCTGTTCGTTTTTGTTTGAAAGGTTGTCAAAAGACTGAAAGACTACTAGTGTTTTGATTATTCTGTATTTAAGACACAACAGCTGGTCTGATACCTTCTTAATCATGCTTTGAAAAGTGTTTGAGGTATTCTGGCGCCTTTGTTTTTCCCTTTTTCTAAGTTTTTATATTGGTTTTGTCTTTGTCTGCCTGTTGTACTTACCTGTAGTTCTCTGTTGGGACAGGTATTTTTTTTTTTGTTTATATATACATAAAACATAAGAAGCCTTTTTATGTGTAAGAAATCCCTTTGTCAGCATCACTGCTATTTCAATTGGAACCAGTGATGTCATTGGTGTATACATATCAGCATACATGAAATCATATGTCAGTTTATTTGGTCACAGGTCTGCGCACCCATGGGAACAGCTTTTTGCTCTGTTAGGCTTGACTCAAGGTAATGATAATTGCCTTCTGAGTGTAATATATTTGAGGACATGGAAGGGTGACTCCCTAAAGAAATGAACTAAATCAAGTAATTGAGAATTTTCCTTTTGAATCTCTGAAATCTATGAAGATCTTTATTATTATGTTAAGCTATCACCCTCAGTGCTTTATCTATGTCCCTTTACTTTCAAATTACCTGCTTCATGTAGCTACTGTTTCTTTGTCATGTGTGACTAACACAAATAAACCTATTTCAACATAAAGAGATGAGTGTACTATGTCTGGGCAGAGAGAAAGCACAAAATCCTTGGAACTTGAGTTACTTAATTTTGAACAGCAAATTCCCCTGCATTTTTCCCTTCAACCTGTAAGCTGAAATGTTTGCAGGATGTTAACTGGAAATTATATATGAAAAAGTAAGACTGGGTTTGGTTAAGTTTTGTGCCTAATTTTTTTTTCACAGGTGTATGTGAATGCAGCACTTCCATTAAAAAGACTGGAATCTTCTGATATTTTGTATTTGGCTAAGACGGACATTAAAGAAATTATGTTATGCTTCCATGGGCCTTATCCTGTACCTCTGTTCATAGGAGAGAGATCTTGCACTTAGTTTGTGTTGAGTCAGTGCAGTTCTGGGTATATGACAGCATCTTTCTAAACTGGAATCAGACATTCTTTTTTAGTTAGTTACTTTTTAGCCTTAACACAAAATTCACTTAGAAAACAATTTGGAAAGCAGGTTATTTGATAAATACTGACTGTAATTTTCAGAACATTTATTAATTTTTTTTTCCTTGCATACAAGTCAGTATCAGTGTATCTCCAATGACAAGCTTTGACTAAATGAAAAGTCAAAATGTTATTCCTGTTCTTCTTAGTGGGAAGATATTAACCACTAACTGAAAAAGCAACATGAGGGAATGCAATGAAGAGAAAAAAATAATTTTACAAATATTCAGGAAATTCTAATCTATTCTGTCAAAGTTAATTAGTACAGCCTGATTAATACTCTATGAAGAATGACTCTACACCTCCACACCTAGTAAAGTACACTTTTTTGTGCATTTAACGGCTCTGAACTGTGTGCCATTATTTTATTAAGTATGTACAGTGTCTCCTCTGGAAAAGCTAGAATACACTTATTGGGAATTCAGCATCAATAAATTATATCTAACATCCTTGATGAATGTAAACACTTCTCTTGATTTACAATAACTGCAAGAAGCTAAGATCCTTTACATCATCAACAAATCGAAACAGGAAGTGTCCATCACATAGAATCACATCGCTGTTGAAAACAGATTTTATTATTCTTTACAGAAAGATGATTTTTCTTTAGAGGAACAGATAGGTAAGAGAAGGCATTAAGGAGACACCAGACATAGAGACATCGCTCGCTTTGCTCTGAAGAAAAAAAAGAAAAAAGAGAGGACGAAGCTCTGTTTGCAATGCTAGTTAAGTGAAGAATACCTGAGTGAGCTTTTCCCCATGCTGATAATGGTTGGTTTTCTCTTTTTAGGAAACAGGACTTTGACAGAGGTGATTCCCATCACTTTCTCCTACTGGCAGGAATAAACAACACTGAATAATGTGACAGAGCTAAGTTCAAAAGCAGTAACCAAATTGCTTGTATTTTTGTACCATAACAAGTAAAGGTTTAGACAAAAAGGCTGAAGACCTTGTCTTAGTACTGATGCAGGATGAATGGAAAGTTTCCTATTGGCATTAGGGGAAATCTGCAGAATCTAATTTTGCAACATGCTGGACACCAAATGGTGAAAATGCTATGCACTCCAAGGGAATGGCTGTAATCTTTTATGCATAAAGACTAGGAGCTTATTCCTTTGTATTTGATTTACATTCCTTTGTGACTTTTTTTTTCTGGTTCTTCTCTGTAAGGGAAGAGGGAATGGAAGCAAATGTCTCAGGGTGCACTTTCATTGCTGAGTGCTGGAGTTAAACCACGGGATGCAATTATTTACCTTAAGATGTCATGAAGAAAATTATTCTCTCATCACAGTTAAACATGTAAGTTCAATAATCTAAGCCCCATGCAAACAGTTCACTCAGTGAACAAATGTGCTTTGTATTTACGTTGAAGTCTAAAAACACCAGGTAGAAACTATAAAAGCTGAACGACTACTGAAGAATTAGATTAATGTACTTATAGGAACAGCTAATAGCATGAAGCAACAGTACTTTTGTCCGCATGGCTGAAGATGCAATACTGTGCTAACTGCCACATCCTTCCACAGGAAGGGTTGAGAGAGGTCTTGACCACCTGTTAATTAGTTCATGTTTCCAGGAGACAAAGGTGGGTGTTGAGTTCATATCAGGCACTATTCCATTTAAATGCATTTCACTCCACACAGCTCCTAGACAAATGACATTTTGCTATGTAGAAATCTATTAGGTGTGCTTTGAAAGCCTGTACAAACATAGTCCTCAGCAGGGAGGAGAAACAAAGTATGTGCTTGATGTTTTCAAAGTATGAGGAAGGCATTAGGCTGCCGAATATTATCAAAACTGACAAAAATTTGTATCATGGTAATATTGTCTATATCCTTATCTTGGAAATTTGAGCACCAAGGATTGCAAGGCATCATGTGTAGGTGGCAGTAGCATGGGACTTTTTTTTTTTTTTTTTTTTTTTTTTTAAATTTAGGTACCTGCAGTGATAGCAAGGTCTTTTAATGCTTTTGTTAATCCAGCCATTGGTTCTGTTTCTTTGTTCCTAATTTATGCCAGTTCAAACATTACATTTGCTATTACCATTACTGCTGCCATCCACTCCCAATGATGACAAAGACACACTTAGCCTTTCTATTATGTACCTAGTCACTGGGCCTGATTCAGAAAACATATTGCTAATTACACTTATTTCAATAGTGAAGTCATGTTTCAAGAATGGAATATAGTGCTTCAGGATACAACTTTTTTTAGAACATAAGCATCCTCAGTGTTTAGGTCACATCCTCAGCAGCAGTTACTCTGCCAAGCATGCTGAATGTATGGGGATACCCAGTGATCACTTCTCTAGGATCTGCACATAGCAGACATGCTTCTGCTTCAGCTGTGGTGCATAGCCTTGCATTTCTGCAACCCCTTTGGGCTGGATATGGAAGAGGGATACTAAACTTTGTGTCATGAGCCTTTTACCTTGTCTTTCTTGTCACTTAGTGGGCTCACTAGTATGTTTCAATAGGATAATCTGTCTTCCTTGTGTTATATTTTTTTTATATTACTGCTTGGGTATCATTTACTCATTCTAGCCTTAAAATAGACATGTTTTGATTATAAAATTGGGAACTCATTTGAAGACAGAGTTTTGCAGTTCAGCTGTGCTAAATTACTTTCACTGTGGTGAAGTTTTGGAGGAAAAATGGTAGTTTCCTTCTTTGTCTAGTAGACATGTTATGAAGAGAAATTTTGATGTAAGGCTGCAACCTCCATTTAATATTTGTTTTTATTTCCTTGTTTAATATTTATTTTCCCAGTCTTTGTTAGTACTGTGCTTATCACCTTACAGCTGAGCATTCATGAAGTTCATGGTTATGCTTTTGAGTAAATGATCTATCAATTGATTTGTCAGATGAGGATCTTTGTCAATGGCTCAAACACAGTTGTAATGTTTCTCAAGGAGTCACTGTGGTCTTCTGCCCAGTGTTTGGGACGGGAAAGACAGCTGGGCTCCCTTTTAAAGTTTTCCTACACAATTTTTGACAAGTTATTTAAACGTTTGCTTCCAGATCTTCCAGTACTTCAAGGCAAAAGCACCATACAAATGGTAGGCAGGCTCTTTAAGGTTCTGCCTCACTCATTTTTTTTTCTCATTCATCTTATTTACTCACGTTCTGACATACTGGGAATCTGCTCACACTGACAAAATTGTTTACTAAGAATGACTAGGGGGAAAAAGTATATTCAAAGTTACCTGGAACACCAGAAAGCATAATTTGTAGTAAATGATGCTCTCCCATAAAAAGAGTATAGCCATCGATTTTAAGAGCAGAGGCCAAATCTTATAATACCTCAGTCTGACCTGCTGTAAAACAAATGCTTATAAGCCAATAATTTGTGTATCATGATAATAAATATCCAATCAGTGATTTAAACTGAATTGTTCAACTAACAGAGAATATAGTATGTACACAGGCTGATCATTACAGCACTTGAAAATAATCATGCCTTTTAGTGTCACTTTCTAATTATTGAATTTTAACATGCATTTTGTGCTTGATGAAGGAACTGTCTGGAATTAGAAAACTCCTTATGTATGTATTTACAGATCACTTTATCTTGTCCATGTGGGATTAAGGAATGAATTTTAGGCTCATTCTCCAACTTCTTTTCTGAACAACTTTCAGTTCAGCTTTTCTTTTTCAGTTGTGGAACCAAAAAATACACAGTCTTCCAGGAAAAGACCTATTATTGAAGCTATCTATACCTAGCTAACAGACCCGTACAGGTGCGACTATTACACTTTTGTTGCATGAGTTCTGCACATAGTGGGGTAACTGGTAAGTGTATATACTGGCAAGTATAAACAGTGTCACCAAGCAGTGTCTATGGCCCAGAGTCCTCCCTGTCTAGATACAGTGATACAAGTGCAGGCAGGTCCTGAGAGCTCCCTACTCAAAATATCTCCTTATTTCTCCTAACCGGTGCCATGCCAACCATGTTACACTGCTCAGTGAGATGAGTTGCACTTCAGCTACAACAACCCCGGGCGACGCTACAGGCTTGGGGCTGAGTGGCTGGAAGACTGCGTAGAGGAAATGGACCTGGGGATATTGATTGATGTTTGGCTGAACATGAGCCGACAGTGTGCCCGGGTGGCCAAGAAGGCCAACGGCATCCTGGCTTGCATCAAAAACAGTATTACCAGCAGGAACAGGGAGGCAATTGTCCCCCTGTACTCGGCACTGGTGAGGCCGCACCTTGAGTACTGTGTTCAGTTTTGGGCCCCTCACTGCAAGAAAGACATTGAGGCCCTGAACATGTTCAGAGGAGAGCAACAAAACTGGTGAGGGGTCTGGAGCACAGGCCTTATGAGGAGAGGCTGAGGGAGCTGGGATTGTTCAGCCTGGAGAAGAGGAGGCTCAGGGGAGACCTTATTGCTCTCTACAACTTCCTGAAGGGAGGTTGTGGTGAGCTAGGGGTCGGCCTTTTCTCTTGTGTAGACAGTGATAGAACTAGAGGCAATGGTTTCAAATTGCACCAGGGGGGATTCAGACTGGACATTAGGGAATATTACTTCTCGGGAAGGGTAGTCAGGCACTGGAATGCACTGCCCAGGGAGGTGGTGGAGTCACCGACCATGGGGGTGTTCAAGAAACGTCTGGATGTTGTGTTGAGGGATATGATTTAGTTGGGAAGTATTGGATATGGTTGGACTGGATGATCTTCTAGGTCTTTTCCAACCTTATAATTCTGTGATTCTGTGAGTATGTTGAATATATTAAATCATTAGTATGCAGAAAGATTATAAGAATAATCAAATTTCTTTCCTAACCAAATTACACTGTATGAAGAAAACCATAATAATTTCTGTCTCAAGCACAAATGTATTAGTGATAATGAAAGCTCCAGGGCAGCTTTTAGCAATTTCATTACACACTACCTTGGAACATGGTGGTTCAATTAATCTCTGCAGTGCCACATTTCATGCTTGACTTCTTTTCAGACAAGTTTCATTGAAGGAATCGTGTTTGATCTGCAGGCTTCAGGTAGTTTTAACGGGAATAAAACATGATAGGAGTTCAAATGGCTAAAAGCAAATGGATATTATTTAAAATACTAGTTTTCAAGTCCTCTTAATACATTTCTGTCAAAGATTACCATTGTAACTATGAATATACCTAAAAGATAGCAAAAGTCTCCAAGTGTGGTAACTTCATAGTTTTCATTACAGCGGTCCACTCAATATAAATAAATATTTTTCCTCAGGAAGCCCTGCATAGGACATAAAACTTATATAGGCATATATGCATATTTGAGGATGACACGAAAGAAGAAGATACCTTAAAAGTGACAATAGAATTTTTAAAGCCATGCTTCTGACAAGGAAACGTAGGGTTGATCATATCCTATACGTCCATGGCCCATCAAATGCCATTCTTCAACAAGAATTCCCAGTCTGGTAGTCCCTTTTTCCTGCTCTTTAGTGCTTTGCTTTTGTTTTCTCTGACAGCTAGGTTCTAATCTATGTTGCCATTTCTCTGATTCTGCAACTGTTTTGTTTCTTTTTTGGAAGCCAAGTAACATATTAAACAATTACAGAAGCTAACATTTTGTAAAGATGCTTAAAAAAATACAGTTGAGCAGAGAGGGATTATTGTTCTCTGGGCAGCCTGTTTCACTACCTTCATCGTAAAAAAATTCTTCCTTGTATCTAGTCTAAATCTACCCTCCTTTGGTTTAAAACCATTACCCTTTGTCCTATTGCTACAGGCCTTACTAAAAAATCTGTCCCCATCTTTCCTACAAACCTCCTCTAAGTATTGAAAAGCTGCAATAAGGTCTCGGGCCCTTCTCTTCTCCAGGCTAAACAACACCAACTCTCTCAGCTGCCCTTATAGCAGAGGTGCTCCAGCCCTCTGACCATCTTTGTGGCTCCAGCAGGTCCATGTCTTTCTTGTACTGGGGACTCCAGAGCTGGATGCAGTACTCCAGGTAGTGTCTCACTAGAGTGGAGTAGAGGGGGAGAATCACCTCCCTTGACCTGCTGGTCACACTTTTTTTGATGCAGCCCAGTATATGACTGGCTTTCTGGGCTGCAAGTACACACTGCTTTTCATCCACTAGTACCCCCAGGTCCTTCTCAGAAGGGCCACTCTGAATACCTTCACCTCTCAGCCTGTATCGACACTGGGCCTGATCCATGTGCAGGACCTTGTACTTGGCCTTGCTGAACCTCCTGGGATTCACATGGGCCTACTTCTTGAGCTTGTCCAGGTCCTTCTGAATGGCATCCCCTTCTTTAGGCATGTCAAGTGCACCACTCAGCTTGCTGTGCCCTGCAAATTTTCTGAGGGTACACTCGATCCCACTGTGTGTGTCATTGATGAAGACATTAAACAGTACTGGTCCCAGTACGGACCCCAGAGGGACAAAACTCATCACTGATCTCCATCCAGACACTGAGCTATTAATCACTTTTCTCTGGATGTGACCATCCAGCAATTCCTTATCCACCAAATGGTCCTTCCGTCAAATACATCTCTCTCCATTTTGGAGAGAAGGAAGTTGTAGGGGACTGTGTCAAAAGCCTTACAGAAGTCTAGATAAATGGCATCCATAGCTATTCCATTGTCCACTTATGTACTCACTCCATCAGAGAAGGCCACCAGGTTGGTCAGGCAGGACTTGCCCTTGGTGAAGCCATGCTGGCTGTCTCGAATCACCTCCTTGTCCTCCATGTACCTTAACATACCTTCTAGGAGGATCTGTTCTTTGACCTTCCCACGCACAGAGGAGAGGCTGACAGGTCAGTGGTTCCCAGGATTTTCCTTTCTACCCTTTGTAAAAATGGGTGCAATGTTTCCATTTTTCCAGTCCTGGGGACTTCACCTGACTGCCATGACTTTTAAATATTATGAAGAGTGGCTTGGTGACTACATCCACCAACTCCCTCAGGACTCTGGCATGCATCTCATCAGGTCCCACACACCCTCCCCTCCTCAGAGGGTCTCAAGCCTGATCTTCTCTTACAGTGGGAGGGACTTTGCTTCCCCAGTCCCTGCCTTGAGATCCATCCAGTCAAGAAGTGTGAGAAGAGAGGTTGCCAGTGAAGACTGAGGCAAAAAAGTTGTTGAGTACCTCAGACTTCTCCTTGTCTGTTGTTACCAGCTTGCCAGTTGCATTCACCAGGCCAGTTTACACTTTCTTTGATCTTTGTTTTCTGACTGACATACCTATAGAAGCCCTTCTTATTATTCTTTGTGACCCTTGCCAACTTCAGCTCCAGCCATGCCTTGGCCTTCCTGACCCCATCCCTCTGCAACCAGGCAGTGTCCCTGTACTCTTCCAAGTATACCTGTCCCTGCTTCCACTGCCTGTGCCTTCACATAGTTCCCTTTAATTTGGTCAGCAAGTCTTGACTCATCTATACTTGTCTCTGGCCTTCCTTTCCTGGTTTCTTACACCTGGGGACCAAGAGCTCTTTTGCATCCTTCCAGCTCTGATCTGCTCACTTGTCACTGAGGGCAGTTTCGCAGGGGATCCTATTGACTACTCCTTGAACAGCTCGAAGTTTGCTTTCCTGAAATTTAGAGGAAAAACCTTACCTGTTTTTGTTTGCAAGCTCTTTCACTACAGACGTCTTTCTGGCATCTTTTATGATCAAGAATGCTGCAAATTATTCTTAGGCTACTTATGTAACTCCCTTTACAATATGGTTTATTAACTCGAGGGTGCCTCTAAAATACTGGAGTGTGTTCTTGTGTATACAGTGAGCAGTAGACCACTTGTAGTGTTCTTGTACTGTATAGTATTCCTTATCACCAAAAGGTTTTCTGTGGCACTCTCACTGCCAAAAAGCAGAGGGAATGAACAAGGCACAGAGGTTCCTTCCATCTCTTCTTTCTTCGCTTCTTCTCCCTGGCATATCCTATTAACACTTGGTTCTCAATCTGCAACCATGTATGTATGTAACTGAGGAAAAATTTTTGAAAAGGTCAATTTCTTTATTATAATTAAGGTTGGGTAGAATTTATGAGCACTTTTTCTTTTTTAAATTGCCACAGGTTTGGACGATAAGTCCTTTTGAGGACTGAAAACTGATTAAGGTGTACAAAGTAAAGGGTATAGCTTAATGATAACTTTTCGATTTGGAACATATTAGCAGTGGAGGTCCATAGGACCTGTAAGGGGCAGGTTTTATTCAACATTTTGGTCAATNACCACTCAGCTTGCTGTGCCCTGCAAATTTTCTGAGGGTACACTCGATCCCACTGTGTGTGTCATTGATGAAGACATTAAACAGTACTGGTCCCAGTACGGACCCCAGAGGGACAAAACTCATCACTGATCTCCATCCAGACACTGAGCTATTAATCACTTTTCTCTGGATGTGACCATCCAGCAATTCCTTATCCACCAAATGGTCCTTCCGTCAAATACATCTCTCTCCATTTTGGAGAGAAGGAAGTTGTAGGGGACTGTGTCAAAAGCCTTACAGAAGTCTAGATAAATGGCATCCATAGCTATTCCATTGTCCACTTATGTACTCACTCCATCAGAGAAGGCCACCAGGTTGGTCAGGCAGGACTTGCCCTTGGTGAAGCCATGCTGGCTGTCTCGAATCACCTCCTTGTCCTCCATGTACCTTAACATACCTTCTAGGAGGATCTGTTCTTTGACCTTCCCACGCACAGAGGAGAGGCTGACAGGTCAGTGGTTCCCAGGATTTTCCTTTCTACCCTTTGTAAAAATGGGTGCAATGTTTCCATTTTTCCAGTCCTGGGGACTTCACCTGACTGCCATGACTTTTAAATATTATGAAGAGTGGCTTGGTGACTACATCCACCAACTCCCTCAGGACTCTGGCATGCATCTCATCAGGTCCCACACACCCTCCCCTCCTCAGAGGGTCTCAAGCCTGATCTTCTCTTACAGTGGGAGGGACTTTGCTTCCCCAGTCCCTGCCTTGAGATCCATCCAGTCAAGAAGTGTGAGAAGAGAGGTTGCCAGTGAAGACTGAGGCAAAAAAGTTGTTGAGTACCTCAGACTTCTCCTTGTCTGTTGTTACCAGCTTGCCAGTTGCATTCACCAGGCCAGTTTACACTTTCTTTGATCTTTGTTTTCTGACTGACATACCTATAGAAGCCCTTCTTATTATTCTTTGTGACCCTTGCCAACTTCAGCTCCAGCCATGCCTTGGCCTTCCTGACCCCATCCCTCTGCAACCAGGCAGTGTCCCTGTACTCTTCCAAGTATACCTGTCCCTGCTTCCACTGCCTGTGCCTTCACATAGTTCCCTTTAATTTGGTCAGCAAGTCTTGACTCATCTATACTTGTCTCTGGCCTTCCTTTCCTGGTTTCTTACACCTGGGGACCAAGAGCTCTTTTGCATCCTTCCAGCTCTGATCTGCTCACTTGTCACTGAGGGCAGTTTCGCAGGGGATCCTATTGACTACTCCTTGAACAGCTCGAAGTTTGCTTTCCTGAAATTTAGAGGAAAAACCTTACCTGTTTTTGTTTGCAAGCTCTTTCACTACAGACGTCTTTCTGGCATCTTTTATGATCAAGAATGCTGCAAATTATTCTTAGGCTACTTATGTAACTCCCTTTACAATATGGTTTATTAACTCGAGGGTGCCTCTAAAATACTGGAGTGTGTTCTTGTGTATACAGTGAGCAGTAGACCACTTGTAGTGTTCTTGTACTGTATAGTATTCCTTATCACCAAAAGGTTTTCTGTGGCACTCTCACTGCCAAAAAGCAGAGGGAATGAACAAGGCACAGAGGTTCCTTCCATCTCTTCTTTCTTCGCTTCTTCTCCCTGGCATATCCTATTAACACTTGGTTCTCAATCTGCAACCATGTATGTATGTAACTGAGGAAAAATTTTTGAAAAGGTCAATTTCTTTATTATAATTAAGGTTGGGTAGAATTTATGAGCACTTTTTCTTTTTTAAATTGCCACAGGTTTGGACGATAAGTCCTTTTGAGGACTGAAAACTGATTAAGGTGTACAAAGTAAAGGGTATAGCTTAATGATAACTTTTCGATTTGGAACATATTAGCAGTGGAGGTCCATAGGACCTGTAAGGGGCAGGTTTTATTCAACATTTTGGTCAATGACCTGGAGAAATGAGCACACAGTGAAGTCCCAGTTGTTCTTAAGCAGTCTGGATTTTGTCCTTTCTGAATCTTTTTATTAATTTTTTTTTCAATTTAGCAACAGCAGATGCTCCAGCTTCTGTTGCTCATGCAGGAATATCAGTCAGGACCAAACTGAATTTCTTTGGCTTGTGTGGTTCTCCAGCTTGCTGCTCTGTGAGGCAGTGCTGGCACTGAATCTTTTTCTTTCAGAAGTACCCAGGGCAAAATTAATCACTGCATCGTTCACATCATTGACTGACATTTAAAGAATGAAAGTGGATAACTTGAGAATATTTTCCTTAAATACTTTCCACCACTAATAGTGGAAGCTTGCTTAGTGGAAATCATTGTCAGGACAGGTTTGGTTGTGCTTCTGAGATGAGGTTTGGGTATCACTGTGCAGAGAGGAGGAAGGTTTATCTCTGTGCTGCAAAGAAGCTGTCAGCCTTCACACCATGTAGTTTGACAGTTACCCATCAGCAGAGGCTTCCGTTTCCCATTTTTGATTGTCACTTAATGAGTGAGGTCCATCAATACTGAACAGGAAGAACAATCTCTCCTGTGGTGGAAACCTCAATATGTAAAGTTTGTTTCCTTTTTGGATTGTGTTATTTAGTGTCATTGTGATCTGTTACTCACAGCAAAGGACAACACGGAGGTATGAAGTACAAAATTATTCCAGCCAGATGAATTACAAATGAAGCAGTGTGGAATTATTTTTCAGTGTCATGCAATTTCAACCATTTAAAGATAACTGTGTCTGTTCATTCCAAATAAATGAAATGTAATTATCATTATCAAAAAGCTGCAGAGGCTGCTCTATTTTGCAAGCTGTCACACACTATGCTGTAAAACTGTTGCAAGATTCAGCTAAACCTCGCCATGCAAATGAGCTCGCTGTCTCTCACCAGACAGTGAAAGTATTTGCCTGTAGAAGTTATTTTGAAAGATAATCAGAATCCTAAAACAGGCAACTGACAACAGGATGTACTAACTAATCCCGAGGGGGAGGTAGAATTTCTTCCCGATTTTATTGAAACATATTATGCTGAATATTTGAGACTAAATAGTTGTCCAAGCTAAAACCATAGCAACTACTTCCTTTTTCTTTTCACTTTCCCCTGTTTTCCTCCTTTCTCCTCCCATTGAATGCTGTAAGGTGTCATTAATTTCTCTAGGAAGGTAGCCATTCACATCACATAATAGAATGTCTCACAGTGTACACTGGCGCAAAATAGATTAAGGAATTAAGGACACAGTGTCTGAAACATACATGATTCCGTTTTACTTGAGACAGCCTCTAGTCTTCCCAGTTGTCCATAACATGCACTAGTGGCTCTTCTAGATCAGCATCCTCTGAAAGGAAATAAGGTTGGATGCTCTCAGTTCTCCCCACATTTTGAACCAAGGCACAGAAAGTGGTGACTGTTAAAAATTCACTCCTGAACCAAAGTAAAATGTTTCCAATGGCAATGTGATGTTTGTAGCCAATATCTTGCACAATGTACTGTTTAGAAAACACTGAAGAGACTTGAATTTCTGTCACTGCAACCTGCTTCACCAGGACTCCCAGCAGCTAAACCACTTCAGACAATCCCGTTGATAGCTTTGCACTGCTACTGTTTCCCACAATTTGTCATGAAGGAGAAAAAAGTAGCAATGTGCTGTCATTGCTATCAGAGGATCAGCAGAAAATAAATCAAAGAAGAAAGAGGCTAAAGCATTTGAAGGTGCTGACAGCACATCCATTCATATATTTAAATTTATTCTGCATATTTCTCTTACTGCTAAAGTTTAACCAAACTCACTGAGTAGTTAAAGGTTGGACCATCTACTGAACCTGTCACCCAAGCCCACCAATTACCACAACTTCTAAATTTAATCTTTTGTTCATTAGATCTCTCCTTTATTTGTCCGATCTGAATTGCTAAGTCAAAGGAATTTCTAAGGCACCATGATTCCCAAGATGCACTAAATATTGAAATGTATTGCTGCACCAGAAAATAACTTTTGATGCATGAATGTTCACTGTGTAGCTAAAGTGTGTCCTGGAAATTATTGTTCTGTATTTGGGTTTTGTTTGGTTTTGTTTGGGGTTTTGGGGGGTTTTTTTGTTTGTTTTTTTGGTTTTGTTTTGTTTTTTTTAATTGCTGCAGTGAGAGAAATTGCATATGTAAATATGCTTAATTCCTTTTCTGTCGTCAGCACAAGAACAGATTAAATGGAGTGCTGAGCCTATGGTCTGTATTTAAACATCTGTGGTTTTTTAACAGCTGTACTTCATATTATTAGTTATATCACCATCCAAGAAATATTAACGAAGCAACTGAGAGCAGTGTTAAATGGTAAGCATGCCTTATAAATGCTATCGTGCTTTAATAATAGCCCTGTAAGCAGACTCTAACTACAAATTATTTCCCTCTCTCCTACAAAATAGACATCAGAAACAAACTTTACAAAACCTTAGCATAAGCGGAGTAAAGAACTCCTACATTTTTTATAGCAGGTTTCATGGCTTGTCATAGAAACAGAATAGAAGATGTATGTTATGACGATAAATAACAAGTAGAATTTCTTATTATTGGCTAGAGTATTAACAGAACTTGGAGAATTGCAGGCTACGAGTCTAAGGGTGTGGGATTTCTAGTAATATTTTGTTTTCTTGGTAAAGAGCCAGATGAAATGTTACAAAGGGTAATCTTGTAAATTGAATGAAGATTTGAGCAACCTGGTCTAGTGGAGGGTGTCCCTGCCCATGGCAGGGGGGTTGGAACTGGATGATCTTTAAGGTGCTTTCCAACCCAAACCATTCTATGATTCTGTGATTCTGTGAAATGCAGTGTCCAAACAGTTCTTTCAATCTTTGAACATGAGGTTAGTAATTTAAAACGAATCTCTAATTTTTTTTCTTCTAAACACTGAAGAGATTTTTTTTTTTCTAGGACATGACTGAGTGCTTTGGGCTCTAAGCAAATTGCCAAATACTCTTTGGCCTCTTTGCTCTTAGTGATATGATATCCCAGCCTGGTGAAGGCTGGCAGAGCTACTGCAGAGAGAAGAGATACGAGAACTGTTTGAAGCTGTTCCCTATAGCAACATCTTGGCAAGAGGAAGAGATTAACAAGCCAGAACTAGTAGGATGTGATCTTCCAATTCTAATTCTTTCCACTACATATTAAACCAGGGCCTTTCCAAAGTTTTATTATCTCTTTATCTAGGATATTTTTGTGTATGCAATATGAATGCAGTGAATATCTGATATTCTTTCTAAAAATAGAATTAATGAGTATCAGTGTTTAGGCACAGGTCCAACTAGATAGTTTTGGAAGGATTCCTGTTCTTTCCTAAATTAGTCAACATAGTTTCTAAATACTAATTGTGCCTATAAAAAGCGATCCAAACAATCTTTAATGTAATTAAATTCTGATTCAGAAGCTAAACATTGTGGGGAGACGTAAAAACAAAGGAAGGGATACAGCCACCTATTCAGTGCTGCCTTTAAGTCTAGCTATTATGAATGAAACAGCAGAACTGAACTTTCCCATTAGCAGCTGTTTCTGAAGAATCTGGCAGCTTCAGCGGGAGAGGGGGATGGAAACATCCAAGGAAATTCAGGTGATAGGATCATGCGTACTGCAAAGGTTAGAATCTTTATGAGTTTAAGATATTTGCATTTACATACATATTTTTGTATTTATTAATGGTTTTTTTTTGTATTTTAGAAGAAATTATTTCAAATCAGCTTGGTTTTTAAAGTGTTTTGCTGAAGAGCAAATTTAAATGCATAGCTGTATTTTAGTAAAGCAATAAAATTCATATATATTGGGCTAAACATAGAATCTAGCTTCCTATTTGAAAATAAGTAAAACACAGTCTTCCAAAACAATTGGCTTTCTAATGGTACAGTTCATTATCAAATATTAAATAAAAGAGAAAAAGGAACCTGTTTGGCTGCTTGACAAGTGAATGCAAGTCTACCTCAAAAGAAATAGAAGAACTTGCAAAAACGACAAAGTTGAAGACTTGCTTTCAGGGACCAGATTCAAGAATCTGTCCTTATCATGTGCTTACACTATCAGTAGGAGAGGCACAAAGAGAAGCATAACTCCTCACAGAGGAACAGGAAGAACCAGCTGTTCTACATGTTGATGTCTTTTTTCCTCACTACATCTGGAAGATATAAACTTGCTGTTCCTAATTTCTAATTTTGTCATTCCTTTATTTGCCTCCAGGTGATCTCTGTGCTCACCAAGACAGCAAAAGTAAGAAGAGGTTCTCTCTCTCCAGCATGGCAGAGTTAACAGTCTTTGACAGGTGATGGGTGAGCAGATTTTCTGGCCCAGTTAGCATCTCAATATAAATATAGCTCATCCGTAAAAAAAGTATTATCAAGCATGAGCTCAGTGCACCACTGAGGAGATCAGTTGCCATCTTGTTTGCAGCATCCTTACTTGAAAACACCTTGAACCTCACAAAAGTTTGACTGCGAAACTGCTAAATAAGCCTTCTCAGAAAATAAATCTTTTCCTATGAAGTATTCCCTTTCCCCCCCTCAACAGAGTGTAATGAATCTCTTCCCTCTAAATAGAAATAGTATAAACTGTTCTTTGAAGCCAGTAGGGATTACTTTGATTTCAAATTCCTTCATAGTTGCTGCTTCAAAGATATTCTAGTGTGATTTTATAATGACTGGACAGAAAAAAATTCCTCTAATTTCTAATTGTATTAAACTATAGTTAGGATAGAGAGGTGGAGAAACCCAGTGTCATTAAATAAAACACATGGATAGGAACTTCTTTGTAGTATTGGGAATTTAATTTCATTGTTTGTCAAAAATACCTTTTCTTCTATTTTGTTCATCCCTTTTCTCATCTAATTTAAATTAAAGCACATTTTTACTTTTAGAAAGTAGTTAGCAGTGATTTAGGGCTGAATTGTGTAATAAGTATTGTGCTTTTATATTTGTACTTCTTTTTGTAAGTTTTATACTGTCACTTTTTTCCACTGTTAGTCTTAAATATATTATTTATGTTTATTATAGAATCATAGAATGGTTTGGGTTGGAAAGGACCTTAAAGATCATCGAGTTCCACCCCCCCTGCCATGGGCAGGGACTCCTCCCACTAGACCAGGTTGCTCAAAGCCTCATCCAGCTTCACCTTGAACAGCTCCAGGGATGGGGCACAGCTTCTCTGGACAATCTCTTCCAGTGCCTCACCACCCTCACAGTAAAAAATTTCTTCCTAATATCTACTCTAAATCTACTCTTTCAGCTTAAAACCATTACCCCTTGTACTATTGTCAGTGTATTCTATCACAGATTTGAATAATGACACCTAATGCAAAACTCTCAGTGACTTCAGCAGGTTTTAGCCTGGGATACATGAGTTGAAAGACAGGTTGCAGTCTGGGTGCTTGACTTCAAGAACACGTCTGATCCACCTCCCCCTGCTCATGAACTGACCCATAGCTGGATTTTGGACTATGTTTTGCCACAACTGTCATAATGTCTCTTTGTTTCTTTTAGGGACTCCAGATGGTAACCACATTGCTATCTAAGCAAAGATTATAATAGCAAGAGTCCTTCCACTATTTACTCCAAAGTGTTTTGTTAGATTCATATTGCCATTCTACTCTCTCAGACTTGCCTTAGTGTTTTTCAGGTGTATCTTAAGTCTGACTCCACAATTTATTTCCTTCTAGTTTGATTCTTTGATGTTGCTCCATTCAGAGCTAGCTAGCTGTGGGTAAAAAATGAAGACCAAATTAATCCCAGCATATATATATGTCCACACTGCCCATCTACCTGTCAAGGACAAGGCATTTCTTAACAGTCAGTTACTAAGAGCGGTGATATTTTTGCAAGCTTTGATATGGTATTTTTGAATATGGCTAGTTTTCAGTTCACCCAGATGTCAAGCTCTGCTGTTGTGAGGCAGCTGAAGTGTTGCTTCTTATATGAGCTGCATTAATTGAACAGGAGACCAAACCTGTACTTGGTCAGATTACTGAGATAAAAGGACATTTTGGCTTAGTACAGAAAGGCAGAGGAAAATAACTAAAATTGATTGCCTTGTTTATCGCTGACTCAATTTGTTGGTTCCCTTGACAACTGACATTCAAGTAGATGAAGTTACTACTAGCCTGAAGGAGATCAGCACATAGGATTTCCATTTCTATCAGTCACATTAAGCATCTTTTGATCGTCAGAAGTATGGAGAGAAAAGTGCAACCTTAATGGAGGGGTTGGATTGCTATCAGTCCAAATGTAGTTAGTCTGACCTAATTATTTTTTGAAGTATTTGAACCACATACTGTCAAGACAATGGGAGAATATTGTGTTGTACTACTGTATAATTTTCATTTATTGTTCTGTTGTCCGATTCAAAAAGTAAGTAAGGTGAAGCTTAGTCAGTGTTTCATGTGGAAAAACCTCTAAGAAAAGACCCTCTCTAAAGTTTCAGTGAGATGTCTTTATTTTAATATACTACGTCTACACTCTGTAAAGTATTTGACATAAAATTGCTGCATTTGAGTTTTTCTGGGATTTAATCTTTGTTGTGGAAAGTGCTTGGAAATCCTATGAAACTCAGAAGTGGTGATTTACAAGAACAGGAATCTCTTCATAGGCTGTGTAGTTCACAAATCCATTGGACAAGAGGAAACACTGTACATCGTACCATTAGGTTTCCTGCAAAGATGTGTATATTCTGCAGTCTTGGTGGCCTGTTTGGATGTAGCTCTCTCTCTCTTCAATATGTTTTTATTTTTGAATACTCTTTCCTAAGCCTCCAGAAGGTATGTCTGGGAGATTATATTGTTTGTTCTGTTTATAGGATGTTGTTCAAGAGCTGTGCTTCAACATTTCCTTAAAAACATGTGTTCTTGTGTGCTGTGCTTTACTGCTGGAGATTTTCTCTTCTGCCTCAGTCCAGCACCTTATTTGGGTCCTTATTTGTGATTTATGATCAGACTGATCCATGAGGATCAGAGAGCTGGGATCTGAGGATTTTCATGTCAGTATTCATATTTCTCCTCTCTTCCTTGAAGACAGCTTTTATGGAAAAGCAAATGACAGTGAAGCCTTTTAGACCTGCATTCAGACCCTTTTGGACAATTGGAGCATGAAAACCAGAGAACTGGGGAGCCAGACCCTTGGCTCTCTGTGGCTATGTCTGTACTTTGGGATCTGGGAAACCTTCCCAGTTTCCAGACCTGGACACTTGCCCTGAGCACGTTGACTCCCTGTAGGACAAAATCCGTCTGTGCAGTTTTCCATCCACACATGCACGCATATGTACTCTCTGTTTCTAAGGAGAAAATACGGGCACGTAGGCCAGCAGGGAAATGTAGTGTATTCCCACAGTACACCTCATCTAGATTGTCTGAGCTTGCCAAAAAGCCCATACTGGATGCAATCTAGACATATTTGGAATGGCTTTTTTTTGTTTGTTTTCTCTGAATTTTAAGTGAAGGTATCCGTCTTCTCACTGGGATGCTAAAAGCAATAGCCAGATACACATGTGCAAAAAAATCTTCAGACATTTTATGGAGCAGGGAATAATTATATATAAGAGGTTTCTGTATGGCTCTGTTTCAGAAAATTTGAGACCATTTCCAGTTAATATAGGTCAAGAGAACAGGATTCTTACACACTGAATGGAAAGCATTCAGTTGCCCATAAGAAACATATGCACTGCTGGCAGTAATACAGCAGCAACTGCAGTCATCTTTGGCAGACACAGATTTTTCTTGCTGTGTAGAAATATTTTCCCTCCTATTCTGTTTCCCTCTGCTGTTGAATATGAGTCTAAGAGTTTGTAGACTTCACAGTGGACCTCCCTGCCTACAGATTTAAATCTGCTACCTAAGGGGCTGCCTCCAACTATCAAAACTAGAACAAAAATAATCAAACTATTAAGTCCAGTTTTCTCTTTTGTTGCTACTTTTTTTTTTATGTTTAAATTAATAAATTGTCTTGGAGCTTTTCTCCACATGCAGTACGAAGTGCTTACATATTAACAGCTGCACACAGAGTAACCTTTTAAAACAGGGTTTTATTTAATTAAGCCATATGCTAGCAACAAATCCTAACCCACTCAATTGCAAATTGTCACATTTGTGCAGTGTGCTTTCTCCTGCTGAAATCTTATTTGCTTGGTTTTCTGCCTTAGGGTATATATCTGGAACAAACCAAATTTTCAGGCTTAATGAGGAAGAAACTAAAAGGCCCTGAAAGCCCATTTTGTTTGCTAGTTTGAGCCCACCAGAAAGATCAGCAACATGAAGTTCTGTTCCCCGGTGGAGTTTATTCAGGCAGTAGTCACAGAGGCTCTTTAAAGTGAGCTGGGACACAGACACTGAAACTGTCCAATCTGGGAGCAATGTCCTGTGCAAAAGATCAAAATGGGGAAGGCTTTCTTGTCACTGGAGTATTAGGTCTCCCTCCCTGTTTATCTTCTAAGATTTCTTCTGTGGGTGTACACAAATAAAGAGAACAGAACATAGAAACCAAGTAATGTAGTGTTTTGAAAGGTCACTTTTCTCTAAGAATCCTTTTTCCTTCCCTCTCTTGCTCATCAAAACAGACCAAATGGCAGAATGGATGAAATTTATACAGCCACAGCATTGCTAACAGAGATTTCTGCTAGCACTATCAACAAAGCTATAGCAGAAGTGATTCATACCATAGAGACAATGATAGGTTTGTGACAAGAAATTGAGGATCTAATCCTGCTACCTTCTTGAATATAATGTAAAAAAATTCTATCTACTTCTGTGGGGACAAGATTTCACCTTAATTTCTGGAATGCCAATTTTAACGTTGTTTTTCCCTTGACCACATCTGACAGTGAAATCTTATCACCAGCACTTTCCCCCAGTGCCCCCTGCTGCATATAGGATATCGAGCTTCCCCTACTGCTCCTTCTAGACCAGGAAAATAAAACAGATTTGCCTTCAGAGATTCATTGCTTTTATTTAGCCTGATCCAAAGCACAGTGAAGTCAATGAATCATTCTTTTTCTATTAGAACAAGATATTTCCTTCTCTCTGAGAATAGGTTACATACGAAAAGCCCCTGCTGAGCAAGAAATGGCCATTCTGTTTAGTCAAGTAAGATTCAGGGAATTCAAATGAATTTAATTATTTGCCTGTAAGGATATTTGTGTGATCCTTTAATTTTGTGTGATGCTCTAATTTTAAGCACTGGGAATACATCTAATTAGTACTGCAAGACACAATTTAGAAATTTAGTTTGATATGTGTATTAATATTTTGATATATGTTGACCACCATTTCAGGAGATGCCTGGGGTTTGTTACATCACTAACACTCCAACTCCAGGATGATGACATTTTACAGCCTCTGAATTGCAGTTCATTAGCATTTAAATAATGCATTTCTTCCTCTACTCTTTTTTCATTAGGTTTGCTGTAGAAACTACTTCATCACTTACAAATAGTTAAATAGTTCTGCTGATTTTTTTTTTTTCCCATGGTCTCTATCTGGATTGATATGTTTAATGATTATCTTTTTTTGTGAGAAGTTCATTTGAATTTTTTTTTCCAAATTTGTATGATTTGACATTACTTGAAAAGAAGATCCTGATATCTTTCTAGCTAGCCTCTTAGAACAAAGAAGTTTAGTTAGATTTCTGTGAAGCACATCTATTATTTTTAGGATTTCACTGTGTAAGACTTTAAAAGACATGGAAATAATAATGTGATCGCTAATACCATGGTTTTAACTGTGACTAAGCAGAGATTTGGGTTTATTGCTCAAGAATAATAAGTAGTTTTCCCAAATTAAAAAGTCGTGTTATTGAACTATCAAGGTTTCAAGATAGAATAAACCTCTTGTTTTTCTTGTTTCTTCTTTTAACTTTTCACAAGGTGACTTCTGTTTCTGAACATGTTTCCAAATGGAAAGTAGTACACTGAGAGAACTATGTTTTTGCTTCACAGCCAAGCTGCAAAAACTGACAGTGAATGTTTTGCCATGGACACAGATCTGAGGCATGCTTTTGTCTATTCCATGATGAGATAAAAATTAGAGTTGTTTGCCACAAAATAGCTAGTCAACAGGTATCACTAGCATGATAAACCACATGTTAATGATTGGAAAAACCTCAATTATAATTCATGTCTGGATACCTGCAACCCTCACCTCACCTATAGTTTATCAGCAAACTATTAAAAAGGGCACATTTTATAGTCTGGAGTTATGTTCCGTAAGAAAAATATAATTTTATTAATTTTGCCAGTAACTTTTCAGATGACAAGAATACGAACACTCATGCAGCTAGGTAAGGCAGGCTGATGAAATGTAATGTTCTCTGCTTTCCTCTCAGGGCTGGTGCGTATCTATGCAGTCCAGTGCAGACAGATGGATCACAGTCTGAACTAACAAGTAAGGCTTAACAGTTAAATAGGATAAGCGTGCTGTGCTCTATTATGCCAAATACTCAAAGAAGAAACCTGACTTTTCATCTGATAAGGTCTTAGGAAGGTGTTAAGCTTAAGGTATGTGTACTCAGGAGACTGCTGGTGCAACAGTAGATCAAGGAGTTTGCACTAAATCAACTCAGCTTAGCCAAAATTAGTTCTGGAAGGATTATATTTAGTGCTAACAGGATGCTTAGTCAAAGGCATAACTGGTAAAATGAGAGATGTAAACTGAGAATAGAGATATTATTGTAAAAATACCTTTATGTTTTAAGAGGATTTTTCAGAATTTTTATCTGTTGTTTTGGGCAATTTATCCAGGTCATGCTGTGGAAAAAATAAGTAATCTTGAACTTTATAAAGACTTATGGATTTGCTGGTTAGCAGCATAAGTGCTGTAAAAGTCTGGGCAAGATACTTGTTCTCTTGAGATTTCTTACTCACTTTTCAGATAAATATTTGTTCTCAAAGGGCAACAGGTCCCCTAGACTTCAGTTTCAGGACAATTTGTAAAGTAGTGCATTGTATAAATGGGTCATTTAATGATAAAACTGAGCTTTGTTGACTGATAATTCGGTTTTGCTAGAAGCAAATACACTTGAATAGCTTGGTGTTTACAATCCCAGTTGAAGAGTATGTGTATTTCAAGACAAAGCTGTAGACTAGTAGTACAAGTTTAAAAAAGGAGAGTAAGAAGCAGCTACTAACAGTATCTAATATTGTATTTCATGCAGACTAGCAGGAGTCATGAGGAGATGGTAAGAATATTTCTTACAAAATAGGTAGGAAACCATTTGCTTCAGGTAGAAAATTGTTAAGTTGCTTTTGCTGTGAGTAAGAAAATATTGTCCCTGTTTCATTGCTCCTGTGTGAGCCAGTAGGATTTTGTTGTGTTCTGAGGCTGAATCTTAGAATCATAGAATGGTTCGAGTTGGAAGGGACCTTTAAAGGTCACTAGTCCAACCCCCCTGCAATAAGCAGGGACATCTTCAACTAGATCAGGTTGCTCAAAGCACTGTCCAACCTGACCTTGAATGCTTCCAAGGATGGGCATCTACCACCTCTCTGGGAAACTCATTCCGCTGTTTCAGCACCCTCATCATAAACAATTTCTTCTTTATATGTAGTCTGAAGCTGCCCTCTTTTAGTTTAAAACCATTATGCTTTGTCCCATCACTACAGACCCTACAAAATAGTATGTCCCCATTTTTCTTATAAGCCTCCTTTAAGCATTGAAAGTCTACAATAAGGTCCCCCCAGAGCCTTCTTGTTTCCAGGCTGAACAACCCCCACTCTCTCAGCCTGTCCTCATAGGGTAGGTGCTCCAGCCCTCTGATCATCTTCGTGGCCCTCGTCTTGACTTGCTCTAATAGGTCCATGTCCTTCCTGTGCTAAGGACTCCAGAGCTGGATGTACTCCAGGTGGGGTCTCATAAGAGTGGAGTAGAGGGGGAGAATCACCTCCTTTGATTTGCTGGTCATGCTTCTCTTGATGCAGCCCAGGAAACAGTTGACTTTCTGGGCTGCAAGTGTGCATTGCTGGGCCATGCTGAACTTCTCATCAACAGCACTCCCAAGTTCTTCTCCTCAGGGCTGCCCTCAATCCATTCTCTGCCCAGCCTGTATTTGTGCTTGGGATTGCCCTGACCCATGTGCAGAACCTTTTGCTTGGCCTTGTTGAACTTCATGAGGTTTGCATGGGCCTGCCTCTCGAGCCTGTTGAGGTCCCTCTGGATGGCATCCCTTCCCTCCAGGGTATCAAATGCAGCACACAGCTTGATGTCCTCAGCAAACTTGCTGAGGGTGCACTCAGTCCCACTGTCCATGTCCCCATGTGTAGGCCATGCCTTTGAGAGGATCAAATGGTGGTTGCACATAGAGGTAAAATGTATAAATACTTGTTGAAAAACTCGACAAACAGTCCGGCTAGTCAGATGAACACAGACAGGATTATGTGAAATTCTGAAATATTATAAACTCTTCAGTTACTCAATAATAAATACTAATCATTAAGAAATTGTGCCTCCATAAATAAAGTGTCAAGTTAGTATAAATATTTTAGATTATTTTTCAAAATTTAATGAGGCATAGAATTTGCATCTAAAAAATTCATACCTATACATCCATCTGCTTGGAGTTCAATGTTAAGCACTGGTTTAGGTGCTGCAAAATCTACACATTTCCATAAACACCAATATATTTTAACATGAGGATTAGCCCACTTCTCAGTAGGCTGAACAACCCCCTGGCATTTCTTTCTGCCATCCCTTTTTAAATTGTATTTTAGATGATAGCATAAATGGCTGACATCCAAGAGTTTAGATGGTATCTGGAAAAGACTAAGCCCGGATTTTTCTCCAGAGAATGAAGCATTACATCCCCCTGTTCCTAATTAATTTTATCAGAAACTCACAATGCTTGGGACATAATCTGGAATTTTTCTGTTGCACCTCACATTTTCTTTTTTCCTTACTTTTCTATTATAGAAATACCTGCAACTCTGAACCATAAGGGATTATGTAAACAGCAGTGTTAAAGGAAAAATTCACTAAAATTTCAATATATCAATATCAAGTCTCTCTTGAGATAAAGAATTTAATAAAATTAGTTGGACATCCCTCCCAAACTCTGTGCAGTTCTGGGTACAATATATAACAGGTTTTATTTCCCATTTTATTTACAGCTTTTTGTTTTTGTTTGTTTTTTTTGTTTGTTTTGTTGTTTGTTTGTTTGTTTTTTATTAGAAAATAGTATGCAGTTCTGACTGTTCAGGCCTCCTTCTGACTGCCTGGTTAAATCCATATTTGGAAACCCAGGTTCTTCACAGAATCACAGAATCACAGAACGTTAGAGATTGGAAGGGACCTCGAAAGATCATCTAGTCCAATCCCCCTGCCGGAGCAGGAACACCTAGATCAGATCACACAGGAACGCATCCAGGCGGGCTTTGAATGTCTCCAGAGAAGGAGACTCCACCACCTCTCTGGGCAGCCTGTTCAGCGCTCTGTCACCCTCACTGTAAAGAAGTTT